>CAUYLG010036232.1:0-51359 GCA_963573385.1 Cacajao melanocephalus
TAGCAATTCGTCTAACCTTTTTTCAAGGTTCTTATTTTCTCTGCATTGGGTTAGAACATGTTCTTTTAGCTCAGAGAAGTATGTTATTACCCATTTTCTGAAGCCTGTTTCTGTCAATGCATCAGACTCATTCTCCATCCATCTTTGATCCCTAGCTGGTGAGGAGTTGTGATTCCTTGGAGGACGAGAGGCATTCTGGTTTTGGGTGTTTCCATCCTTTTTCCACTGGTTTCTTCCCATCTTTGTGGATTTATCTACCTGTGGTCTTTGTAGTTGGCGACTTTTGGATGGGGTCTCTGAGTGGACGTCATTTTTGTTGATGATGAAGTTATTTCTTTCTGTTTTTTAGTTTTCCTTCTAACAGTCAGGCCCCTCTGCTGTAAGACTGCTGGATGTCAACTCCAAACCCTGCTTGCCTGAGGATCACCTGAGGTGGCTGCAGAACGGTAAGGGTTGCTGCCGGTTTCTTCTTCTGTTATCTTTGTCCCAGAAGGATACCCGCCAGATGTCAGCCTGAGCTCTCCTTTATGAGGTGTCTCTTTGGATATATGGGGGTCAGGGAGCTGCTTGAGGAGACAGTCTATCCCTTATAGGAGATCAAGTGCTGAGCTGTGAGCTCCGTTATTCTGTTCAGAGCTGCTGGGCAGGTACATTTAAGTCTGCTGCAGCAGGACTCATAACTGCCTTTTTTTCCCAGGTGCTCTGTCCTAGGAAAGTGGGACTTTATTTATAAGTTCCTGATGTGCTGCTGCCTTTTTTCAGGGATGCCCTGCCAAGTGAGGAGGTAGCCTAGTCACAGTCTACTAGCAGAGGCATTGCTGAGCTGCCGTGGGCTCTGCCCAGCTGCTGTGTGAACTTCCTTGCGGTTTTGTTTACAGAGGTATAGTTAGAACTGCCTCGGTAATGGTGGTCTGCCTCAGTAATGGCAGACTGTCTTTGTAATGGTGGACTGCCTCAGTAATGGCAGACTGCCTCAGTATTAGTGGACTACCTTGGTAATGGCAGATGCTCTTCCCGCCACAGAGCTGGACCATCCCGGGTTCCAGCTGTGCTTACTGTGAAACTCTCAATCCAGGGCATTTCAGATTGCTGGTCTTTGTGGGGGTGGGACCCACCGAGCCAGATCACCTAGCTTCCTGTTTCAGCCCCCATTTTTTCAGTTGAATGGGTGACTCTGTCTCCCGGGCGTTCCAGGCGCCAGTTGAAACGGCCACCCAGATTTGTGTGAGTTTGTGTGTGGAGACCCGCTATGCTGGCCGAAACATCCGTACTTGTGGCACTTTTCTGCCAGGTATCTCCTGGTCTGTGGGAAGTAAAAACATTTTTGGAAATGCACTGATCACTCACCCTCTGCATTCTCACTGGGAACTGTGCTCCAGAGCATTTCTATTCGGCCATCTTGGATCTCTCCCCCTGTAGTCATGTTTTTGTTGTTGTTATTTTGAGACAGAGTCTTGGTTTCTCACCCAGGCTGAAGTGCAGTAGTGCAATCACAGCTCACTGAAGGCTTGACCTCCTGGACTCAGGTGATTCCCCTGCCTCAGCCTCCTGAGTAGCTGGGGCCACAGGCACACATCACAATGACTGGTTAATTTTTATGTATTTTGTAGAGATGGGGTTTTGCCCTGTTTCCCAGGCTAATCTCAAACTCTTGGGCTCAAGCAATCTGCCCGATTCGGTCTGGGGTTGCAGATGTGGGATGACAAACCTGACTAATGTGTTTAAAACTTACCAAATTGTTGCCAAGTGTTTTTCTGTCACAATAGAAGCTTTGACGCAACAACGTGAATGAATCTCAAGATCATTTTGCTTAATAAATGAAGCCAAACTTTAAAAAAAAACATTATCCCGTTATACATTTAAAGCATGCACAGTTCATAAAATGTCAATTATTCAAGAGACTAATATCAAGAATATACAGGGAATTCAAGCAAGTCAACAGTAAAAAGCAATAATATTATTTTTAAATGGGCAAAGGATATGAATGGAGATTTTTCAGAAAAAGGCAAACAAATGGTGAACAAGTATGAAAAAATACTCAACATTACCAACTACCAGGACAATTTAAATTAAAACCACAATGAGTTGTCATTTTAGCTTCATTAGAATGGCTATTATCAAAAAGACAGAAAAGAATAAATGCTGCTGAGGATGCAGAGGAAATGGCTGTAAATTAAAATTAGTAAAGTCATTAAGGAAAACAGTGTGGATGTTTTTCAAAAAGCTAGAAATAGAATTAGCATATGATCCAGTAATCCCACTACTGGGTATTTATCCAAAGAAAAGGAAATCAGTATGTTGAACAGATAGCTACAGCCTCATGTTTATTACAATATTATTTACAATAGCCAAGATATGGAATCAACCTAAATGTCCATCAACAGATGAATAAAGGAAATGTGTCCTATATATACAATAGAATACTATTCAGCCACAAACGAATGAAATCCTGTCATTTGTGGCAACATGGATGAGCTTGGAGGTGAAATAAGCCAGGCACAGAAAGATAAATACTGCATTTTCTCATTCATATGTGGGAGGTAGGAAAAGTTAAGCTCATAGAAGTAGATAGTAAATTATGGTTATTAGAGGCTGGGAATGGTGGGAGGGAGGATAGGGAGAGGTCTGGTAATGGATGTAAAATTATGGCTAGATGGGAGGAATAAGTTCCACCACTATATAGCACTGTGGGGTGAATGTAGTTAACAATAATTTATTGTACATTTTCAAAGATCTAGAAGAGAGGATTTTGAGTGTTCCCAGCACAAAGAGATGGTAAATGTTTGAGGCAATGAAGATGCTAATTACTCTGATTTGGTCATTGCACATTTTATACATGTATTGAAGGTTCACTCTGTATCCCATACATATGTGCAATTTTAATATATCAACTAAAAGGAAAAGGAAAAATGCCAATTATACTTTAAAAAACTGCTTTTGTAAAGGAAATATGGAAGAACCTAGGAAGTATAAAAACTACTTAATAAACTAAGTAGTTTATTAAGATTAAACTACTTAGTTTCAATTTGTGAAGGAAGAAGATTTGGAAATCTAAGCATTATGGTGAAATTGAAGGATAGTATGATTTTGTGAATAGATAGGAGTCTGTCATTTATGTAGCATTATATGAGATTTAAACCAAAAGGCTCCATATTGCTGAAAGAATGAGTGATGAAAATAGGATTTCTCATGCAAGTACTTACTTTTATAAAAAAAATATGCATAAAGTAATTGTGAAGTGATTTCTTACGACACTACAGATTTTCCTTCCATGGAAGAATGAACTTCCAAGTAGCTGGAAAAATATAGGAGTGGAAGAGGGCACTTGCCACTCATGAGTACCTAATGATTCTAACAATTGTGCTCATTTAGAGTGCACCATGATAATTAACCTCATAAAATTACTTTGTGTTAACCTATCTCATGGAAGTAAGTATAAAGGCCTTTATATGTAGAATGCATAACTAATTCCAAATTAGCACTAAGGAAATTCATAAATACATTCTGCAAGCACCTAACCTGAATAGTTCAGATGATTCAGGAATAAACACTTCAATTCAAAAATTCTTGCTGAAAATGTGCTTTGTGAGATTTTCTTTTCATGCTATTTTCTGCTCCCTAGAGAAGACAATGCTTTGTGAAGTTACCTAATGGACCAAGAAAACTCACTGAGCTAGTGACTCATAGGCAAAAGAAATTCCAAAGCAGACATCTTAGGCATCATACTTACCACACTGATCAACTAAACTGAGAGACAGAAACTTCAATTATTCATGTATTTGATCTATACCAGTCTACATACTTCTATAGAAAAAAGAATTGATTTAGTGATTCTCAAGCTTTTCAAATGTGAGAATTCCTTTTCAAACAGCAAAACATTTTAAGACCCACACATATTGAGAACATGTGTTATTGTAAGTAACCACTATATATTTTACAATGCTATAATGGCCAACATATTTTTGCTGGTCAGCATCCCTTCCCCTTATTGCAGTATCAGTACCCTAATTTTCCTATTATAAACCGTCCCTCCCTTTTTTACTCTTGGTCCATTCACGTTGGGTGATTTAGACTCTACTCTTGGCTGTAGCAGTGAGTATGTATCTTAGGCTTGGCCTATCAAAATATTCCATATCCCAGATCACAGTAATTATATCTCTGATGGACATGGGATACCCAATTAGAGGTAGTCTCAGAACCTTTGCTGAGACTGCTGAGAGTGAGGCAGTCCCTTTTATCTGTTGGAATTTGCCTACATAAACTTGTACCTGCTGGCAACCACCTACACAGTGTTAAAGTATGCATGAGAATAAAGCTCAAAGGCAGGAAATAAAGCTGAGATATTTAAAGAGATGGAGTCCTATATTCATGGTTTGTGCCACTAGATCTATTCATGCATGCTTAGATTTATCCATATTCTTTTCAGACATATGAGTCCCCAAATTTCATTTTTAGTTTGAATTGGGCTTCTGTCATTTGAAAGCAAGCTTTTTTCTGATACGAACGCTTTGCAATGGTATTTTATTGTGTGGATCCCAATAGCTAGAAATATTTGAAACAGCACAAATATTCATGAGACACATTATTTAGTTAATATGAAGGTAACACTCTGTGTTTATATGAACGTGAAGACCTTTTACAATTAACTGCCACCAGAGTTCAGAAGTCCATGGGTTTGAAACCATTTTAATTTAAGTTTTGGAGGTCACATTGAGACAAATTAAGGCCACGTTTATAAAACTAAAGTGTGGAGTAGGCTGTGATTATCTTGAAAATCTAGTGGGGCTTAGAAAGCTAATCAACACCGCATTTTCTCTCTGTGTCAGCATAGTTTCAAAGTCAAATATGGCTTGCATCTAAAAAATATGCATTGCAGTTAGATGGTGTTTTATCATGCTTGAAAATACTCTAGGGAATGCAGTACATTTTATTTTAGCATGTAGAGTATTTAGAACTTCAATAAGTCTTCAAGGTATTATTCAGTAAAACAAGTTCATTCTCAATGTCGACTTAAAATGAATCATGAGGATATGTACATAGCTAAAGCTATTTTTTCAAGCATCATTTTATTACTTTGTAAGTTTGTCGAGCTAATCTACTGTTTTCCAGGTCCCTCCAAACACATTATTTTATTTAATTCTAACAGTAATTAAAGGTAAGGAAGTGAACTAGAAGTTATTGAGACTATGTTGAATTCTATGGTGGGGAACACATACGCACATATACATGTATTTTAATTTAAAGTAACATTATAAGGTGACTGTTATAACTATTTTATATACAAGAGAATTAAGGCTCAAAAGGTAAATAAGTTGTTCTAGTTCACACAAGAAGTTCAAATTAATACTAAAATGATTGAATTCAAGATCCTCTCCATTTGCTACTTCTAGTAGTTCTAAGTAGGGTCCATATGGGTGAAACAGAATTAGTGAGTGAAGATTTGCTTTGTCGGATTAATGGATATTGAGGACTGGTATATCTGGATTTCTTGCCTCCATGTTGACTTGGATTATTGAAAACAATCTTATTTATGTGATTCTAGTGCACCTCAGTACAAATCAATCTAAAACTCTTCCTCTCTTCCTTTCTTCCTTCCTTCCCTTCTTCTTCTTTTTTTTTTCTCTTTCCACTCTTCCTCCTCCTGTTCCCCCACCCTTTCTTCTCTTTCTGTGATGGTGATACGGTTGAGGGAAAATCTTGCTAATGTACCAAATTTTTACTTCCCTCCTTAGTCTGACACAAGTGACATTTTCAGAAGTCCACTTTAGACACAATATTTTGGAACTGAATCAGTTTTACTGATCTATGAGCACACTTATCTACAAGGGCTGGTGGCAAGGTGAAAAAGTAGAGTAGACCTGATAGGCTTGAAGAAAAAGATGGAGTGATTCTAGGTAAGAAATTTAAAAACAATACAGAAATCAGGAAAAGTAAGGACATTTGACATAGGGAAATAAATCACAGGGCTGTTCTTTTAACCTGTCCACCCTGGACTCCAAGAGCAGCCATCTGAATACCACTTCTGCTAGTAATTTGAAATACTCATTCTCCTTGACCTCATTGCAGGTGGACTTTGGCAATACCCAGCCTGTGATAAACTCTACCTTCTTCTTACACATAGTTGAAATCACAAAATTGAATGGATCTATTGAAGGTCATGCCATTGAGCCAAAGAGGGAATTCCTACCTGATTGCTCCATTAGGGCCTCCAATTCAACATATTTTAGATCTGAACAAATCATCTCTTCCTTTTCCGTATGTATCCCTCACTGTTTTTGATTTTCTAATTTGTATTAATGCCACATCATTTTCCTAGTCTCACAGAATTCACAGCTATTTCAGGTTTTTCTCTACCTAGTGCTATCCCAGTACTTTTAAAACCCTGGAGATTATGTCTCTTTACATCTCTTGAATTTGAAACGTTCCTTTCACTTCCTCTGCAGCAGCTTTGGTTTCAGATCTCATTACTGGGCCATTATTATAATAGATATCTTGTTAATATCCGCTTGAATGGGATCTCTCTCTTTCCTTATCCCAGCCTCACATCGTTTCCAAATTAAACTGTAGCTGAAGTCGTATTTTCTCACTTTGAAGCATTCTCACTGATTATCTTATAAATTCCAAATTCTTGGCCCTGGCACTCAAGGTCACCCCTTATTTATTCCAGACTCAGTTTTTCAGACCTTTTTCCACTGCTCTCTTGACTCCTAGGGGACACCTCACATCTTGACAACCCGTGGTACTATGATTATCCCATGTCTTTGGACCAAGTATGTCCTTACATTTCCAGTCCTAGATAGCTTTGAAGTTATCCTTTCTTTCTCTTAGCATTGTTGGTACTTTTGACACATTTCTAAAACAATCATCTGATTATTCTGTACATTTTAAATATTTGTGTAAGCTCTTGTCCTGGCTAGATTGGGAGCTCACTGAGAAAAGATATTACTCACATTTGCAATCCTCACAAGGTCCCTTTACATTTCATTTACACTTTTGAATGAAAGTGATTAAACCTTAAGTTTGGATTGTTTCTTTTATGGTGACTGAAAACAAGGAAAAGAGTTGCATCTGTTCTGAACCTCTTTTTAAAGACAAACTTAATTTAGGATTCTAAGTAGTTGGGGAATAGGAAAATGCCTTTCTTCGTTCTTTGTGTTATTAAGGCACTGTTCGGAGCTGTTTTAAAATCATAGAGATAGATAGGGGGCAGATTTCTATAATATTTTAAAATTTAGATAGATGCAGTATAAATTATTTCTGGAGGTGACATGGTACCCCACTGTAGTACTGTATCTGAGAGGGCTGTTAGATGAAAGTAATCTTTTCTAAACTCAAACTGACATGGGAACAGTTAAGTCTGATTTGTGAGCTACTGAAGTGTCATCTTTTATTCTTCTCAAAGACCTTAACAACTTGAAGGTGAGAACAAAGGGAAGGAAAGAAATGGAGACTCATTTATTTTTCTTGATGTAGAAATTGATGTTCATCAAAATCTCCTCTCTAACGACTTGCAATGATACAACTGATGGGTCATAAAAATGTTCACCAAGTTTTGACATATTGGGTCCCATTTTAATTTTATTTCGGGAGAATTTTGAGATTCAGCTCTCTTTTTGGAAAGGGGATTGTGCCCCACTACTTAACAGTAAGGATGTTAATGACCACTCACACATACCACAATTTGCTAGAATTCCCCAGGCATTTTTCTCACTTATTTTATTCTGAGTTTATGAATCAAATTTTATATTTTATTTATTCATAAAAAATATTTTTCCCCCAGTAAGGTACAAGAAGAGAAAATAATTCATATGCTTGTCTAAGAATTGAAATATGTTCCCACTTCTGATGGAACTTTGAACTGCAGACGATGGAAATGAAAAAAATAACAAGAAAATCTGACAAAATACTTATTATGCTTTTTTACTCCAACCCTATGCAGGAGTTCATTAGTATTTTCTTACCATTTCAGAGACAAATATCACGAAAACTCAATTATGTTTTCTTGATATCTGTACTTCTTTTTTATTCATTCATCCATCAAATATTCTTTCAGTACCTACTCTATGCTAGGTAGAGTTTCAGGTGCTGGCATTCAATAGTGGGTTCTCAATTGATGGGGTGACATGTGCAATCCCATTAACATCTCTACCCACTACATGCTGTCCAGCACTGATCATGGAGTTTTAAAATGTTATTTTCTACTCATTTTCACTGTGCTTTGCATAGTATATGTGGGACAAAGTAATCCTCAGAAATTTATCATGATGTCAAGACATTTAAGTCTAATGCAAATGGAAATTTCTCATAGCCATGCCAGGAGGGTAGCTATTTCATCTAAGGATTTCTATGAAGGGGGTTACTGCAGTTCTGTTTCATTTGAAGATGTGAGTCTCCCTACGACAGGTCTCATGTCTTATTGCTAGTGGCTGCTTGCTTTATCCTGAAATGGGAGTTCTTGGTTTCATTCTTATTTAGAAGGGAACAAGGGTCAGCACCACAACTACTACATTGCATTATAGGAATTAGAACATTTTAGTATTCTCACACAGGTAAACAAGTGCTTGTCTTTTATATATCTCTTGTTTGAGTGTTGGAGAGCTTTCATTTTATCTCTCTCCTCAGGTCACCTGGAAGAAATCTTTGTCTCCTCACTCCACATTTTATTTAGTCTATTTTAATAGATGTTGATTAATTGATTTCAGGAGCCTCTCAACCAGTTTGACTTCCTTTTCTCTCCTGCCTAAATGTTTTCTCAAGGTGGCCAATCTAATAATGCCTCTCTCCATCTCTAAGTCATTGATGGCTTTTCAAGGCCTATCTGAGATACAGAGGCTCCCATATAGGGTGGCCCTCCTGACCTGCCATTTTTTCTCTCTCTGATGGCCAGAGACTAGATCATTCCTTCCTATGCTGATTCCCATACCACTCTTTTTGTACCTGTAATGTAGCCATTATTACACTGTAATCTAGCTAGTCATTTATATTTCTGTCTTCTTTACTTCCATTTTGAGCATGTTGAGGGCAGAGAGAACACCCTATTCATCTTTGCCTTTCCAGGACTTAGCACAGTGCCAGGCATGAAATAGGCACTAAATATTTGCTGAATTGAATTAAACAAATACACTGGAAGTTTCTGGTGAAGTCCTGAAGAATGTTATGAGAAACACTAAATTCCTTTCATATCTTATGAGTTTTTGTAGCTTTTCAGCAACCACCTGTTACTTGATAGTATATGCTACCTCCAAAGAATAAGTCATCCTATAGTGAGTCAATGAATTCTATATTGGTTTCGCTCTTATGAAGCACAGTTGATCATTTACCATATGATTGGCTTTAGATGTAACACAACTATCAGATAACCCCTATTTATGCCCATTTCCCCTTTCTAGTATCTATACAAAATGAAATAAATAATTTTCTTCCTTGGGCAACTTATTCCAAAAAGCTATGGTTTGAAAAGGAGGTTTTGAGCTCTGGATCAATCAGAATTTTTACAAATCCCACAGTAAGAATGGAATCCAAATGAAGCCCACCTACTTGGTTTTCCCCACAGAAGGTGAATGAACGTGTACTTCCTAAGAGCTCTGTATTCAGAGAAAATGATCTCTATATGGTACTAGCTAGAGCTTGCTTTGTGAAAATATGTTTATTAGACAAAGCTTGCCTCTGTTTTGAATTCACTTCACTTTCCACTTTATTCTCCCTTTTTTCCAGCTCACTTTTTTTTTTTCAGATTCTCTTGACCTCTTTTCACCATGTCTCATGGATATTTAGGTCTCACAGTTCCTACCCCATCTACCTGTGCCATCTGTAGGTCATCCATGAAAATCTGTCCAAAGCTAAGGTATTAGTAGACTGATGAATTATTTCTCTACAGAGGTTTTACACTTTTAGAGGGGCTCCCGGACAAGAATATGTCCTAGACTAAAGGAGTATTATCCAATTGTCAATATTCAGGCACTTTGCTGGCTAAAGAGATAACAAATTTCACATGCAACTCAAATCCCATTACATCGGCCCTGGGACCAAGAGAGCCTTATGCTTTCACAGAGGTTGTAAGTGGCTCACTGTGATTTGAAAGAAGAGAGGATCTACCATACATTCCTAACATGAGAGTTTATGTTTTGAGTTTTCAAATTGTGTTTCTCAGTACCAGAGAATTCTGTGGAAGAACTTCATAGGTCACCAAGGACAATAAAAGAGGCCAACCAAGAGAACAAATGGGTTTAGTCTCTTTTAGCCACCCCTATCAAGTAATAATAGACTATTAATAATTACATTAATATTATTTAACCAATAGTAGAATAATAGTAGGTCATTTATCTTTTAATACATTGGATTTCTAATTAGGTTTGTTGGAAGATAAAAGTTATCTTTCCAATTTTTTTTAACAACTGCTGTTTATGCTCACATGCTCTGTGTCCAGGAATCCCTAGTTAAAATGTAGATGTCTTTAAGCAAAAAACGCATTCACTGATTCAGCTGTCACTATCAAAGATGGTGTTAGCTATCAGATAGAGAAGCCTCGAAGTGCAGAGGGTTGAGTTTAGGAAAAGTGGGCTTACAGGGATATTTTATTGGGGGACAGGAGAAATAGGTAAGACAGAGGCATGAAACCAGGGATGATTAGAGGTGAGATGGATTTTCAGAACTTAGAGATCTGTCACCTCTGCCTTGCTTAATTGATCAGATTTTATATCTTTCAGCATTCCAGAGTGTATCAGAGTGTTAGGCCATCCCTTTCCTCACTGTGGGCACATACATCTCAAATGATTTATGAAAGATTATGCCACTATGGGAGCCCACTGACATAGGGAGTGGGTTATGTTGAATTTTTGTTATCCTTTCCTATATCCACACTCTTTGCTATTTAACTTTGCATGTTCTTTCATTAAAAGAGGAATGTACTTCCTTACCCCTAAAATTTGGGCTTGGTTACCTGACTTGTTATGGCCAATGGGATGTGGATGGAAGTAATACTGTGTCAGATCTGAGCTTAAGCCTTATGAGACCTTGTGTGTTTCATTTACCCTCTGCATTTCTGTCATCACCGTGAGAATACCATGGTCTAGCTAGTCTGCTGATCCCAAGGGCTGGAGGGACATATGGAGCAGAGCTGGATTCAACCTGTAGCTTGAAGCCACTCAACGGAGCCCAACCAAGATCAACTGAGCTGAGGCAGTTCAGCCGATGTGCAGACATCTAAGAAATAAATGTTTTGAGTGATATGCCATTGAGATTTTGTGTATATTATGTAGTGCTACCTGGTTGAGCTTGAGTTTGCAGTTAGACAGACTTGAATTTGGGCAACTTTCCTAAATTTTCAGCATTCTTATCTGTAAAATGTATGTAATCAAAATAACTGTACCACAGTGTCATAGGCATTAAATGAAATCATACATGTAAAATATTAGGCACAATGTCTCACTATTAATATTATACTTTCAGATAGAAAAATATTTTTGGATTCCAAAATCTAATAAAACAGAATGCACTCATGGATTTCAAGATAGGGATTCGGTTTTGGAATATATGGTAGTTTTAAAAAAGGCATTTATTGTTCTGGAACTCGGGGCACACAAATTCTTTTTTTTTTTAGTTTAATGATCACTAAAATTCATAAATTTACTACTTGAGAAGATGAATAATTGTCTTGGAAATGGTTTTCCTTTAAAGGAAAATAAAAACATGACTTTACCAACATCACTTGGTATATAAAGTGCTATTAGTCACATGCTGTAGTTAGCATGTTTGACTTGTTTGTGACCAAGAGTTCAGGTGAATACATTTGAGATTTATTTTGTAATTTTCCACATGCCAATATAAAACTGCTTTTTTTTTTGCCCCTCCATTGCCATCAGGTCGGAATAAATTGACTTTTGATGCAAAGTTGTGGCCAGAGGTTGAAATTTACATATGATTGATGGTCAAAGTGCTTACTAGCTGCACCCCCATCTTTTTTTATATTACCTCCTGGGTTGGGATTTGTTTTGTGTAAAATATTGAGATACTCACTGGTCTCTCTGCCCCTTACATGCCCTTGAAAGTGAAGAAAAATAGTTGACTAAATTGGCTTAAATTGGCTGCTAAAGAAAAAAAAAAAAGACAACTCCTAATGAATGAATAGGTGTTCTAAGGTATATTTCTAATTCTTGGGTCTTCGAGTATGCAATCTTAATATATTATTCCTGAACCAATTAGTAAATTAATTGGTTCAACCAGCTGTCAGCACCCAGTTCAAGTTTTCTTGCAGGGATTTAGAATGGATACAAAATCCCTGGAGTATAAATGTCCTCTTTTCTTACTGAGGCAATTCCCTTATGTTGAACTTCCATTTCCGTAAAGAGAAGGACCCCAGAGGAATAGCAGCAGGGCTGCCAGCAGCTATAAAAGGCTGTTGCAATAAAGCCAAAATATGCTAGACTTGTCTTTGTTCTTTTCATTTTGATGTGTTGCTAATTAAACTAGTAAAAATGCTTAGAACTCATTTTTTTTTCTTTGACACACGTTTACATGTGTGTATATATAGCATGGGTACATCACTGGGTTTGTTTGTTTTTTGTTGTTGTTTTTTGGTTTGGAATTCTCCAAAAGCTGACCCTGAGACAATGATTTGAGTGCATATAATTTATTTGGTAGTGACTCCAGAAAGTATAGAGAGGGAGTTAAGAATAGAGGAAAGACAATAAAAGGTGCAAATTACTGTTACAGGCAGCTGGAATTTAATTCCACTGAGGTCCTCCTGAGACAGCATGTAGAAAACAACTCAGACTTGTCCTACTAAGTGGGGAAGAAACTGAGATATTCATTTATCCCTTTTCGCCCTTGCTTCTGAGTGGTTCATGGGGTTGTTAACTTCCAGGTATTTCCTGACTGCCCAGCACAAGCAGAACTCATTTCTGCAGCTAGAGATAGACCCCAGGCAGAGAAAATGCATGCAATGTATTTCTGTCCACCCAAGCCACAAGGGGTCAGCAGAAGGAACATGGGGAAAATCTCCAAGAGCATCTGCTATAGTAGGCACTAAAGGGAAAAACATGTTTCTTCCATTTTTTTAAAAAATAGAAATGAATCAAAGTTTCTCTTGTTACATGAATTTCAAAGGTAGAATATTTTTTGTTCTAAACAGTGAGTTGATGGAATAAAATATTTGCAGCACCCTGATCTATTTCCATAAGAGGGTTTTTATTTTCCAAATTAAACTCTTTTGTCCTTGTTAGTATGAAACAGATAAGTAAAAACTCAGAAGTTTTTCCCTCACAACCAAAAGCTACAAGAGAAAAATTATCTACAAGAACAAAAATTTAATGTTTTTTTCCCCTTCCGTTTTACTTAGTATCCTCGTCTTGATTTTTTTTTCTCTAACACTAGGGATTTTGTTACCAATTCTTGCCACAAGATGTCACTATTTTACCAGATTAATATCTAAATGCTTTTCTGCAAATGTTTAAAATTACCTCCTTTGCTGATGTTTCAATAACTTATTGAAATGCGTCCATTAAAATTGTCAAAGTCTTTCTGGTAGAAGAAGTTATAAGATTTCATTTGAATAAAGATCAAATCACAGAATATCCAGTAATCTCCCACAGAATCCAGGACCTTTCACGGACTTTGAAAGGGACCCATACACATTGGATAAATGTATCATAATTAAATAAAATATTTTACTTTTTCACTATTTGCTTCATTCTATGCTTTTAAAATTTACTAATCCATCTTTTAATTCAGGACTTCTCAAACATTATAAAATACAACACCAAATGATATGTTTCTGGAAAATTCCTTTTGAATTTTAATTTAGCCGGCAATGAAAAAACTCCTGTGAAGCCTGAATGAGGAGCATATCACATGTCCACTATAAAGCACCTTCATAGAAATATTAAACCCTCAGACAGAGGCCAAACTCCTTACCAATTGTGCAATGCTGTCATTAGGAGTAGCCACTGTTGGGTTTATAATTCCCCTCCATGGAGTTTTCATGCGGAATCCAATTTTTTTCTTCCTTTTTTTTTTTTTTCTTTGAGACAGAATCTCATTCGATTGCACAGGCTGGAGTGCAGTGGTGCGATCTTAGCTCACTGCAACCTCGGCCTCCTGGGCTGAAGTGATTCTTCTGCCTTAGCCTTCTGAGTAGCTGGGACCACAGGCATCCACCACCACCCCTGGCTAATTTTTGTTTTTTTAGTAGAGATGGGGTTTCAATGTGTTGGCCAAGCTGGTCTCGAACTCCTGACTTCAAGTGATCCTCCCACCTTGGCCTCCCAAAGTGCTGGGATTACAGACGTGAGCCATTGTGCCCAGCCCAGAATCCATTATTGATAGCTGCATTATAACTGTATTTCCCATACCTATAGGAATAAAAGAGTTTCATTTGGAATATGAAAGCCTCATTATGGAAACACACTAGAAACCTGCAAATATATGGTTCAATCAGCCCATTGTTTTGAACAACTACTTTCCCTTTGAAACAAATACATGTAACATGGGACACTTTGATTTGCATCTATTGATTTATTAACAGGAGAAGAAACTTTTAGGACAATACACAATAAAATGTGCCTTGACAGTTCATATTAGCCAGTATGTTAGAGGAGAATGATCTTTAGGCTACAGTTCACAACTAGATGCCAATGATAGATGTCACTATCGTTTTGTAGCTATGTACATTGCCTAGTTGTTTATTTATTTTCTACCTCTCTTCCTGTCTCATTTTCTTCATCTGATAAATGTGTGTGTGTGTGTGTGTGTGTGTAGGTGTGTAGTAATAATACCATCCTTCCTTAGTAGTTGTGAAATTAGAAATTGTGTTGGTGTCCCATTGCTGCTGTAACAAATTCCCACAAATTTAGTTGCTTAAAACAACACAAATACATTCTCTTACAGTCATGGAAGCCAGAAGTCCAAAATCAGTTTCGATGGGCTAAAGTCAAGATGCTGGCAGGGCTGGTTCCTTCTGGAGGCTTATCTAAGGGACAGTCCATTCTTTGCCTCTTTCAATTTCTAAAACCTATGAGAATTCATTGCCTTCTCTGGCTCATGGACTCTTCTCCCATCTTCAAAGCTAACAGCATGACATCTTCAACTTTCTCCAGTTCCATCTTTGCATCACCTTTTGTCTTATAAAGACACTTTTGATGACATTGGACCTGCCCAGATGATCCAGGATAATCTCCCCACCTCAAGAACCTTTCTTTAATCAAATCTGCCATAAAGTAACATTCACAAGTTCAGGACATGGGAAAGCCATTATTCAGTCTACCACAGCAACGTTGTATGTAAAGTCCTCATCACTGAGTAAATGCTTAATAAATAGTATTGCTGATTATGATACTATATGAAATGTTAGTTTAGCAATGTGATGCTCTGTCAGTGAATGACCCAATAGTAAGATGGGATTCTTCATATTTTGAGTTTAGTGAAAGGACACTGATATTTAATTTTCAATATCTACTCAGGTAAGAGGTCAATTCATAAGAAAAAATAGTCAAGTTAGTCTTCAAATACAGTATGTAATTGAAGAATAATGCACAAAGAAAATGTGCATTTTCTTTGTTCAATCAAATAACTTTCATTTTCTGTTTGCTTTAACAATAAAAGGAAGTCAGCGTTTTTTTAACGATCAACATCTAGCTTACTGGTCAGCAAAAATATCGTGTCTTTATGGGGCTTTTCTTAAGGTACTTTTTGTTCTTCAAATCAGCCTAAAAAAACTGTATATGACATTGGGAATTTGTAACCTGATTTCATAAGAAAAACTAGTTGTAAATCTACAGAGAAAAATTAAAGACAAGTTTTAATCTCATTATTTTCGTTTTATATTGTCATATCTTATTGACATTTTCTGTTATTTAATCTTGAATATACTTGAAGCTATTATTTAAAAACAATAAAGGACAACATTTTGTCAGCACTCCAACTTACGTGGAATAATTATATTGAAGAGACTATCGTTTGAATACTTAAGTTTTGTACTGAGTTTAAATGATGCATTTCACCAGTATGCAATTAACTGAAGTAGAGACACCTGCAAAATAATGTGATCAAATCAAGTGTGTAAGTAGAATGTACACTTAAGCAAAGTGGCCTTTTTCCATTCACATACTGTGAATTTAAGATGGCAGCAGAATTAAATGCTGTCCAATTAAGAACAGTCTATTTAATGAATTGCAGCCTTTGGAAGACCTATCAGGTGAATGAGTATGGCATATTCTACCCAGTGGATGAGTAGAATACAATTCTACTTAATGGATTGTAGCCATTGGAAGACCTGCCAGGTGGATGAGTATGGCATATTCTACCCAGCCTTGTAGATTGCTCTAGTGTCCATTGCCATGTGACTTTCCCATTCACACACTTTTAATTAACCGTGTTTAGGAATAATCAGTTGCTTAAGCTTATTAGACCAGTGGTTTTAAATATATAATTCAGCTAAATTGGGATCTAGTGAGGGTACATGAGTCTCCTGAAATTGTGTAAGAAATTGTGTGCATGCCTACTTTTTTATGGTGTGGTTTAACCTACCAATGGATAGCCAATAACCATTCTTCTTGTTACTACATACATGAATTTTATTCTCCCTGGAAGGATGCTTGACCAAATAGTGCATGTGCCTATTTTCCCACTTATTTTCTATCTAGGCTTGTTCAGTAAAACTTAAGTATACATTACTGGTGGGACTGGGTCTCCATAAGAAGGATCAGACAGCAGGCATGTGTCTTTGTCCTTTCATCTTTCCATTAGTTCTTCTCTTTACTGCTTAGAATGCAGATGTGATGGCTGGAGCTTTGGCAGTCATTTTGGGTCTTTTAAAATGTCAAGTAAATATACTATTGCAAAAATTTTGTATTGAGGTAAAATTTACATACAGTGACATATTGAGATCCTAAATATACTGTTCAATTAGTTTTGACAAATATATTAAGACCCACAAAATTTCCATCATCCCAGAAAGATCTCTCATTACTGGGATGATGGAAATATTGTGTGATTGACTCTTAGTCTCTGTATCCTAACTAAGAAGCAGCCACTAATCTGATTTGTATTACCATAGGTTAATATTGTTCATATAAAATTTCACACAAATGGATTATATTGTGTATACTTATTTTTGCATCCAGCTCCTTACACCTAGGGATAATATTTCTGATGTGCATTTTTGTTGTTGCATGTTCATTCCTTTTTTATTGCTGAGTACTATTCCGTGATATGAATTATACCACAGTTTGTTCATCTATTTTCCTGGTTTATAAACACCTGCGATGTTTCCAGTGTTGGGCTATTATCAATAAAGCTGTTGTGACATGCATGTACAAGTCTTTATGTGGGCCTATGGTTCTCATTTGTTTTGGGGTGCAATTGCTGAGTTAATGGGTAGATACATATAGATAACTATTTCAAAAACTGCCAAACATTTTTTCAAAGTGTGTAGAATTTTATGTTCCCACAAGCAATGTGCTTGCTAACACTTGGGGTTGACATTCTTCTTTATTTTAGTCATTCTAGTGGGTATGTAGCAATATCTGATTGAAGTTTTAATTTGTGATTCCCTGATGATTAATGTAATAGAGCACTTTTCCATATGATTATTGGACATTGTAATTTTTTTTTTTGAGACGAAATTTTGCTCTTGTTGCCCAGGCTGGTGTGCAATGGTGCGGTCTCGGTTCACCGCAACCTCTGCCTCCCAGGTTCAAGCGATTCTCCTTCCTCAGCCTCCTGAGTAGCTGGGATTGCAGGCATGTGCCACCACACCCAGCTAGTTTTTGTTGGTCAGGCTGGTCTCGAACTCCTGACCTCAGGTATCTGCCTGCCTCAGCCTCCCAAAGTGCTGGGATTACAAGTGTGAGCACTGTGCCCGAACCATGGACATAGTATTTTTAATGCAATTTTGGAGTAGAGGGCAAAACCTTCAAGGGACATATGATGATTAATTTTATATATCAAGTTAACTAGGCTAAGGCATAGCCAGGGAGCTGCTAAAACATTATTTCTGAGAAGGGTATTCTGGAAGAGATTAGCATTTGAATCTGTACAGTGAGTAAAGAACACCTACCATTACTAATGTAGGCAGGCATCTTGCAATCCCTTGAGTGCTCCAATAGAACAAAAAGGTGGTGGAAAGATGAATGCAGTCTCTCTGTTTGAGCTGGGACACACGTCTTTTCCTGGCCTCAGATATTGGAGTTCCTGGTACTGAAGCCTTCCAGGCTCTCAGAAAGACTAGAGTGCTGAGGTCAAATGTGACAGGGTTTGAATCTTCACGAAGTTTACTAGTTTTGTGACTTGGGGTGACTTATGTCATCTCTCTGATCCTCACCAATATGGTTTGCTCTGTTAATTGAAGTAATACATTGAAGCCCTGAGCCCAGTGCCAGAATACAATAAGTGCTTTATAAATAAAGTGCCCTTCTCCATCTTCTGCACGTAGGGCTGAGAGATCAGACTTTGAACAATGGTGCTGTGGGCTGAATTATGTCCCTTCAAAATTTATATGTTGAAGCACTAACCTCCAATGTGATGGTATTTGGAGATGGGGCCTTTGAAAGGTAATTGGCTTAGATGCGATCAAGAGTGTGGGGCCTCCTGATAGAATTAGTGCTTTTTTAAGGAGAGACGCCAGAGAGCTCACTCTCTTTCTGTCTGCATGCCCAAAGAAGAGAACACATGAGTGCATTGTAAGATGGCAGCCACCTGTAAGTCAAGAGAAGAGGTCTCAGAATTAAAACAATCATGTTGGCGCCCTGGTTTCATCTTGGACTTCTCAGCCTCCAGAATTATGAGAAATGTTTACAACAAATGTCTGTTGTTTACAAGCTACCCAGTCTATGACATTTTGTTATGCAGCCCAAACTAAGATGAACAGTAACCCAATTAAGCCCAGTTTTGAAAAGCTTTCCCAATCCCCATTTATCTCCATTCCAAAGGATTTTATGGTGGATGTGGCAATTTAAGGAGCTATCCTAATAATCTGTACTTTTGCATTTATGAAAGAGAGAACACTCACCAGCCATTCACTTGCTTGTCATTCTCTATTGACTTATTATTTTCTTCATCTTTTGAGCCATTTCAAGCCATTAGATGCTTTAAGTTTCAAGGAGTTAAGCTGGGTCTGTGATGTGTGGGTAGAAACTTTCAAACTGTATTTTACTGAGAGTCCAACTAAAGATGAAAGCAGGGTTTGAGCTAAGGATATAATGGGTTGAGAGGGTTATGTGGGCCCTATTTTTGTGGGAAGAATTAAGGAATTCTAATTAAGAATCAGAATGACAGACTGTCTGATTCCAAAGCTCATAGTCTCAAATAACTATGTGCTGCTACTTTGTCAATAAATACCATCCTGTTCAACGGCCAGGCCAGGAAATTTCAGGTATGCTTGATTGAATATAGGCTTTCAAAATCTCAGAGTGCCAGCTATGACTATATTTATTGTTTATGTTCAATGAAAAAGCTTTGTTTAGATATGTTTTGCTTTCTTTTTTCTTTTTCATTTAATCAGGGACTAGATATAACATGTATGCCTGGCCAATATGATAGAGGTTGTGGGAAGTAGAAAAGTTCCTCTTTAAAGTTTTCTTTCTTGTTAAAAAAATAAATGTGCTAATAACTCTGTTAAGTCCTATCCTATGTAGCTGTTAGACATGCCATGCTTACAGGCACGTAGTACACTCTATGTCCTTGTACTTTAACGAAAATATCTGTGCTGGACGTGCTCACAGGCATGTCAAAGCTTTCCATTGCTTTTTCCTGTTTAAAAAGGTGTGAAGTTGTTCGCCAATCGGGTTTTAGTTTAGATTGTGAGGTTTGGCTCCAGCCAATGGAGATCAGGCACAGCAGTAAGAACAACCCCAAATGCATAAGAGATAAATTTGTGTGTTTTCCTTTATTCATTGTACTCTCGTGGCAAGATGGCTACTGAGAGTACTCTTCCTGCAGTCCAGGAAGTAAAAATTGCATTGCTGAAAGATCCTTCGTCTCACTGGTAATTTTTCTTTGCGGCACCTAGCATCTATTTCCAACAGAGGTTAACTGAGATAACTCTAAAATTTGCCACAAAACCCTGATTATCTATCAGTCAACAAGTTACATGGAAACATATTTTTCATTTATATCTAAATGATTCATATAAATTATACAGAAATTTGCTCCGGCTCTTGCATTTTCATATGAAGCACAGGAGCGTTGTATGCTAGCATGTAGCTTCCCCATTTTGGTCCTACTATGCATTGAAATGAAATTTGAAATATTTATTTGCTTCTTTTATAAAAAATTTCTTCTTTACTCTAGCGTGCTAAATGTGCTAACATCTGGTGGAGGAGAAGCCTGTAAACATTAAACATTGTCAGTCTTCGGGCTGGAAGTTTCCCTCCCTAGGAGGGCTAGGAAATTGATTGTAACTCTACCCATTGATTGTAAAGTCTACTAAGACAGGGACTTTGCCCTGTTCACCTGCTTACTGATTGGTCCCAATGTCTAGAGCAATGCTTGCAGACAGTGGTTACTCAGTAAGTATTTACAAATAAAGAATGAATAGTGGGCCAGGCGTGGTGGCTCACTGTAATCCCAGCACTTTGCGAGGCCAGGGTGGATGGATCACTTGAGGTCAGGAGTTTCAGAGCAGCCTGGACAACATGGTGAAACCCCATCTCTACTAAAAAATACAAAAATTAGCAAGGTGTGGTGGCACATGCCTGTAATCCTAGCTACTTGGGAGGCTGAGGCAGAAGAATGTTTGAACCTGGGAGATGGAGGTTGCAGTAAGCTGAGATTGTGCTGCTGCACTCCAATCTCGGTGACAGAGGGAGCCTCCATCTCCAAACAAACAAACAAAGAAAAAATGAATAGTGAAAGAAAGCACATGAATTTGTTTGGAAAAAAAAAAAACATTTTTTCTAACATTAAATTCTAGAAAAACATTTTAAGGATATTTTTCTATTTTTTTTAAATAAAAGGAATTGAGCACACAAATTATTTCTTTTTAGATGGCCAGGAGAAAGCTTCTGGCCATTTGTTGTATAGGACCTTGCTTTAAAATAACCCAAAAAAGGATACAACATTAAAATCTTTTAAGGCACTGAAAATATAGCTAGGAAACTGAACAGGGTTGGCTTCAAGGGCATGAGACCCATGTGACTGTGCAAGGCCCTGTTTTCAGAAGGACTTTAATGTTCTGCTGTTGCTATTTTGAAATTATTAATCATTTTCAAACATGGGGCCTCACGGTTTCATTTTACATTGGGCCCTGCAGATTATGTAGCTGGCCCTAGAACTGAACTACTACATTCCAAGGCCATTTCATACTAACTTGTTATTAAGAGCAGAATTTAGAGGAGTTAAAAAATATAACACATCACTAACAAGTTCCTTAGTTCCAGTTTTTCAATTATCTGTTGCCTCAGCTGTACCTTGGGCAAGAAGAGGTGGTTATCAATTTAAAATTGGACTTTGTAAAGAGTGTGTAAAACTTGCTGATTGAAGATACTGGCTGTGTTAGCAAAATTAGTATTTTGTCGTAAAAATGAAGGAGCCTAACTTGATTTCTGACTTAGACAGAAGGGCCACTTCAGAGTAACTGATGTCATGGCCAGATCTTACAAAACCAGGTGGATACATGGCAAAAGGTAGCTGATTTTTGTCATTGTCATTGTCATCAGCAGGATTTCACTTTCTATAATATGGGGTGATATTTTATGATGGATTGAAAATTCAGGGCTTCGTACAGATCTTGTGCTGTATCCCTACTTAGTTTCTAGGTTGTCCTGTGTTGGGGGTAAGGCGGCCAACCACTGAGACTGAGGTGGTAGCACATTTGAATGACGGGGAAGTCAATAACCTGTGGTGATGTGATCTCACTCTGAGCCTCAGTTTCCTCATCTATAAAATAAGAATAGCAGCAGCTACTACACAAGTTTGTTATGAGGATTATGTAAATAAGATATGTAATTATGTATGTAAAGTTTTGGATAGGAAAGTAGGTGTTCAATAAACACGAATCTTCTCAATCTACTAGTGCTTTTCCTTGCATAACATTATGTTTTCTATTTCTTTTTTCTTGTTAAACTTAAAGCCAATATGTTTTATTTTAGTATTTAGCAACTTCATATATTCTGGAAATTTTGATCAAGGTAATTTTCATTTGAGTCACATAAATTTCCTCATGAATTACTCTTTTAGCATTCTTGTGTAGAGAATAGAGAGTAGGCTATTTTACAACCTATTTGTGTTACTTCCTAGTTGTATAATTTCAAGCAAGTCACTTAACTTTTCTGTGCCCATATGGATAATAATTATATCACCTTCATAGTGTTAATTGTGTGGTTATGTGAGTTAACACTAAAGAATATAACACATGTATATAACACATATATATTCTTTAGAACAGTTTCTGGCATAGAGTAAGCTCTCAGTAAATATCAGCTATTATTTTTATAGTAGTTAATAAGAAAACCTAAGTCTAAAATGTTCACCCTCATATGGATGTTGTTATGAACTGAATGTTTATATCTCCTCCAATCGTTATGCTGAAATCCTAATTCCCAATGTAATGGTATTAGGTAGTGGGGCCTTTGAAAGAGATTAGGTCATGAGGGCAGAACCTTATAAATGGGATCACTGCCCATATAAAAAGATATGAGAAAGCTTCCTTCCTTTGTTTCTGCTCTATGCCATATGAAAATACAATGAAAAGATGATTGATTGTCTCCAAACCAGGAAGTGGGCCCTTATCAGACACCAGATCTGCTACTACCTTGATCTTAGACTATCCAGCTCCAGAACTGTGAGGCATAAGTGTTTGTGGTTTAAATCACCCAGCCTATGGTAATTTGTTACGGCAACTTGTGCTAAGTCAGATGCTTTTGTTTCTCATATATTAGTAAATTATCCAGGTGTTTAAATAAATTTTTGTCAAGAAGGCATCATCAAACTGGGTTATTTGAGGATAGTTTAATACATAAATGTATAAACGAATGGTCAAAGTGTAAAATCACAGAGGATTGGCATACACCAGGGTGGTTAAGTTCTGAATGCTATTATCACCTCAGATCTTAAGGTAGTGAGGAGGAGGGAAATATTATTGGGAGGTGGAGCCAGAGAAGGCAGTGTGGAGGGGGTAGAAGGGTAGTAGAAGCTGTAGCTGTTGATGGAGGAAAGAGGCCAATATTAGGTGACTGTGCAGAGAGGGAGCTGGGGGACTGAATACTCTAGTCTCAACTCCCTCCTACCTATCTCCTGCCAGTGCTCCTAGCGGCCAAATGGAGCCCATAACCAGCAAAGCCCGTTGGTGCAGTCCAACTAGGGTAGCCTTCTGTCACCCAGCAAGGGTGAGTGAGAGGGAGAAATGTGCAGTAATCATGTTAATTCTTAAACTTAAAACCCTGACAGTTTCGTAAAGTTATATCTAATTCTTCAGCAATAAGCACTTTTTTGGAAAGAAAGATCTTTCATATAAGGCCAATATCTATTAAAATGGGTGATATGTCTATGAGCTCTGTATGTGTAGGACTTGTGTTAACTTTATGAATTATACTGGGGCCCGTATGTCTCCGAAATGAAGAAATCAGGTTTGTTGGGAAAAAAATGCTATTTTAAACCACAGCCAATAATCTTCTAAATAGTTGTACTTGGCTGTAAAAGAGATAAGGTTTCAAGAGTTTGGACGGGGGTCAGCCCATTCCATCTCCAAAAATGTAGACGCCGTATTTATGTCCTATCATCAGGTGAATTGGTTGCATCATCTATATAGATGAAGATGTATGAAATAGGCAAAAAGATAAATGTAAAATTTTATCTTTGAAAACTTGGATATGTTTCTAACATCATATACAGCAAAGAAGTCCTATTTTTAAAAATTCTGTTGCTTCCTGCTCACAAAGACATCCTACCTTGCTTCCTGTATACATGCTTTTGAACTGAAAAGCCTTGATCATCATTTCAAAATTCAGCATTTCATTTTCCATGAGCAGGCTTTAGCACAAACTCAGTTCCCATTAAGAACAGCCTTGATACACCCTTTCCTCTCTTCTGCTAACACAGATTATCCAGTGGGTTCCCAGATTTGAGTTCACTCACGACCCTCTTTCCCAGCATGGTCCCTTAATGTCTTACAATTGCATCAAGAAGGAGCAAGACGGTGTCTCTGTTTTTATGGCTGTATTTCCTTTGGAGCTCAAGTTCAGCTTGTACATTTAATAAGAAAATTTGCTCTCATCCACTCTAATGTTTAGGCATCCTCAGATCTACACTATTATTTTCTAAACTCTATGGAATCAATTAAAAATATTACTCAGCTTTCTTTTCTTCATATCTCTGACACAATAATGGAACCCAGAACCTGTAAAGTTCCATTAAAAGTGCATAAATTCCTCCCTAGCTCCCACTAAAAACATTTCCCATGTTCCTCTTTATCTAGTAGATTATTGTTGTCGTTTTTATACCAGACTGTTGGAAGGTTAATGTTAAGTGCTTCATTAATAATGTTTATGCTTTAGAAAAATTTTAAACAGATAAATCTTGACAGTGAACAGAACTTATTTATTTTATTCTTTATGTCTAACATCACAAGGAACAGTTTAAAAACAGTTTTATTTGTACTTCAAGATATAAAAAGCAGTACTGTACAAACCACAGCCACAGAAATAGAACTAATTACTGGATAGATAATAATGGTTTTACAATTTTGAAGCTAAATGTTTGCTTCTATCAGTAATACAAGGATAAAAATTGCTACATTAAAAGAAGAGAAAAAAGAAAAAAATATATATATTTTCCTGGAATGATAGGGCAAGCACATGAGTCTGCTAACAATAGAGTTTGTACAGAAAAATAATTAAAATAGAAAATTTCTAGCTTTACTTTCTTTGAAATGAATTTGTGACTCATTTTGGCAATATTTGTCAGTAGTTCAGTTTCTACTGGAAAATAACTTTGACTTAGTTTTCTACCCAGTTTGGTACTCTGCACATTTTTCTAACTAATTCATATAAAAGTGAAAATAAAGTTTCTTTTGACATTCCCAACAGTTCTCTTTCTCCAGATCTGTCCCCTTGAATCAAAGCACCAGATGTAACCTTGAATCTGGGACAGAACCTAAATGACACTAGATCAGGCTCATTCCAAATTAAAAGAAAAATTTTTGCAACATCTCTGAGAGATGACCACACTGTCTCCTTAAATACTTTTAGTGAGGGTAGCTCACTCTTTACACTTGGAGGGCCATTTTATATGTGTCTAATTGTCAGGCCTTCTACTGAGCAAACAGCTGTCTCCCTATAACTTTGTAGTTGCTGGAAGTTGCTGGAACATCACAGGCTGCTTGTTCTTTCTCTCACCTGACATACCTCTTTAGATTTTGAAGACCAGTGTCATGTTTCCCCATGTTTCTTTGCTTCAGGATAAATATTTGTAGCTCTCTCAACTTTTCTTTACATAAAATGATTTCCAAATCGTTCATCATCTTGACTGCTCTCCTTGAGACACTTTTTTTTGGAGATGGAGTTTTTTGCTCGTGTTGCCCAGGCTGGAGTGCAATGGCGGGATCTCAGCTCACTGCAACCTCCGCCTCCCGAGTTCAAGCGATTCTCCTGCCTCAGCCTCCTGAGTAACTGGGATTACAGAAGTGCACCACCATGCCCGGCTCATTTTGTATTTTTAGTAGAGATGGGGTTTCTCCATGTTGGTCAGGCTGTCTCGAACTCCCGACCTCAGGTGATCTGCCCGCATCAGCCTCCCAAAGTACTGGGATTACAGGTGTGAGCCACCACACCCAGCCGAGACACTTTTTAATTTGTTGAAGTTATTTACATAGAGGACCTGAAAGTGCAAAAAAATAGTTGAGATATGTTCTTACCATCACTATTAGACAATGATTTGGTGATACTGTACACCTGTCCATGTAGGATAAAAATTGCATTTTTACATTTTTATTGGACATATTATATTGTGGGCTTCAATTCATCTTGTGATTATCTAAAGCTTCACATCTTTTTCCAGTAACTTGAGGTCAAATGTGGCACTTCATTCTAAACTTTTTATTATTTACTTATTTATTTTTTGAGACAGGGTCTCATTCTGTCACCCAAGCAGGAGTGCAGTATCGTGATCATGGCTCACTGCAGGCTCAACCTCCTGGACTCAAGTGATCCTCCTTCCTTAGTCTCCCAGGTAGCTGGGACTACAGGTGAACACCACCACACCTGGCTAATTTTTGTATTTTTTGTAGAGACAGGGTTTTGCCATGGTGCACAAGCTGGTGTCGAACTCCTGGCCTCAAGCAACTCTCCTGGCTCAGCCTTCCAAAGTGCCGAGATTACAGGCGTGAGCCACCATGCCTGGCCTAAACTTTTTAAAATGAAATTTTAGTACCTAAATGTAGGATTTTCTAATTATCCTCTTAAAATGTTACAGTTTTAGTCCAACTCAATATTTTGGATTTTAATGATACCATCTAGTGCATTACTTTCAAACATTATGGCATCTGAAAATTTGAAAGGCATGCCCTTGATATCTACTTGATATGGATAGCACATCACTAGAGCCCCCAGTGTGCTAGAAGTCAGTATACTAATCAGGCTTCAATAGTAGTTTGGAAGACTTTAAGTGCCCATAATTGATTAAGAATATGGTAAACAAATCATCACTACTTAATTATTAAACTGATATTACTGAGTGCTTGGTTGTGTCAAGAACTGTGCCAGGTAGAGTAGATTATTGCTGTAACACACCCCATTTTGTTCACACTTTCTATATCCGTGCCCTTGTGTATTCTAAATCTGGCATGGAGATACAACCTGCTTTGGCCAACAGTATAATAGCAAATGCCATACAGGCAGAAGCTGGAAACAGATTTGTTCATTGGGGGCTTACTCTCTCTTACCAGTCCAAGAAGACTGACATCTCCGTCATGTGAATAAATCCATAGGCTTAGGCTGCTGGAGATAGGCGGCACTGTCACCCTTTTGACTCCAGCCAACAGTCCAGCACCAACTGACAGCTAGCACCCACTGCCAGGCATGGGCATGAGGTCATCTTAGATCAATTTGTCCCTAGTAAACTCATCAGATGACTACAATTATATGAGTGACTCCAGATGAGACCAGCAGGAAAACCACTTAACTGAGTGTAGCTCAAATTTTCAAACCATCTAATCATAAACCTAATACACAATTGTTGCTTTAATCCACTAAGTTTTGGGGAGGCTTTTCTTTTTTTTTTTTTAGATGGAGTTTTGCTCTTGTTGCCCAGGAATAGAGTGCAATGGTGCAATCTCAGCTCACTGCAACGTCTACCTCCTGGGTTCAAGCGATTCTCCTGCCTCAGCCTCCTGAGTAGCTGGGATTAAAGGTATGTGCCACCATGCCCAGCTACTTTTTGTATTTTTAGTAGAAACGGGGTTTCATCATGTAGGTCAGGCTGGTCTCGAACTCCTGACCTCGTGATTCACCCACCTTGGCCTCCCAAAGTGCTAGGATTACTGGTGTGAGTGACCCCACCCAGCCAGGAGGCTTTTTAAACAGCAAAAGCTTCAGTGGAGAACATATATAGTTGACCTCATAATTTTTTTTTCTAGTAAGATTCTTTTTTTTTTTTTGAAAGAAAAAAAAGAGAGGAAAGAAAGTGAGAGTGAAAGAAAAAAAAGAATGTACGAGAGAAAGAAAGAGGAAGAGAAAGAGTAAGATTCTTAATGGATGTCATAAAGTTTTCAATTTTCCACCCCTGCTCATATCCATTCCCTCTTCCATGACACTTTTTAGACATTCTTGCAAGATACAGGGCATTCGTTTTGGACTTGGCCATTTCACTGGCCTTCACCCATGAAATGTGGGGAGAAGTGATAATATGCCAGTTTTGAGTTGAATCCTTAAGAGTCACCATGAGTACCTGCTCCCTGTCTTGTACTTCTGCACCATAAGAAAAAGATGAAAGAGATATAGAGCTCATCTGGATGCAATCTGAGGCATGGCACCAAGCCCATCTGAGACCATCCCAGATCAGTCAGCCATCAGCCAAACTGCAGATGTGAGAACAAGGAGAAATTATTGCTGTTTTATGTTGCCAAGTGTCAGGGTGGTTTGATTTCCTGCATTTTTATGTTGCCATGTAACCGACAAAGTGGAGATGGTTAAAGATATTGTTATGTCAACAGGATCCTTTAAAGTAAGAAAGTCATGGATCATAGTAAACTACTTGTTCAATTTGATGTACTAACAAATTTTTACATTTGGGATAAACTAAAATAATACGTATCCAAATACTACTCAGATGGTTAGAAATTATGAGTCACCGCAACATCTGGGAACTGAGGCTTTTAAATTTCACAGTTTTGTCATATTTCTAGGTCCTACCGCTGGGAGCCACTGTTGCTACTATTACTAGGATTCAAGGTTGTTCTTAGACACTTGGAGTACCAATCGTCTTGTCATCTTTCCCCTTTATTATGTCAAGATGGGAGGTGATGATTAAGGTGCTAAAAGTTAGTGGATATAAACAAGATTTCCATTAGAGGTATTTGTGCTTAGTAGGGAGTTTCTTAAACATTACAAGCCTTCAGTATTCAAAAAAATTAGATTACAAGAATGGTCTGACATGAAGTGTGGTTTATATTTTGGGATGGACAGCTTCCTTTCTATGCAAGTCACAGAAACGTAGATTGCTCCAATCAGCTCCAGCTGATTGTTAATGTTAGACCTGCTGGTTCCCAAGAGCCAGTAAGAAAATCTTTTTGTTTTAAATTTCTAATTCACCAAAGTCTGGTAATTTTGAAAAATCCAACAAACATGGATTCCTAGATGTTGCTGCAATGTAAAATTGCTATACAAGTTTCTGTTTACTCCTCAGTTTCTGCAGCTAATTCTTTGGTGGACTGGCAATGTGGAATTCATAGCCCAAGACCAGCCTGATGACCACACGGTGAATAGTGCTGCAGTGAGGTATTTCAGAAGGGAGAGAGTTGTTAGAGAAATGGTCTGTTTTATTCTGTGTCCCCCTACCCTGCTTCAATACTATAGCCATCTTACTGTCCCAGACAAGCAGAAAGGTATAAGTGTGAAGGTATCATTGTTTAGAGGAGATCACAGTTATATATAATACTATTCAGTAATGAGTAACAATGAAATGATGCAATCAAAACCATCTTCTGCCAACCAATATGTTTATCATGTTTTAGTATGGTAACACATGATGTGAGTTAACTAAATCATCAAATATATACTGAAAATCTGCAATATGCCAGACACTATCCTAAAAGCTAGAGATACATCACTGTATAAAACAGACAAGCCTTGGCCCCTTACAAAGCTTATGTTGTAATAGAAAGTCCACAAAATACAGAATAAGTTTTGAATAGAGTCTGCATTTACCCCTGACTATTGTTATCATATAAACTTCATTAACTTTAACATAATTAGTTCTTGGCTTCTTCCTTTCATGACAATTTTTAAACTAGCTTGGATGATTTGTGTTTATTTCCTCACCTGAGAATGTAATTTTAGAGTAGTCCTCATCTGCCCTTTGAGGAACGATTTTTTAAAAAACTTAAAAAGCTGCATTGTGAAGGTGTCTCTGACCAATTATTTCATTTATATTAATACACCCAAGCAACTGACCATTTCCCCTAAGGAAAAATGAAGAATAGAAAGAGAAGAAAGATTATTGATTTGCAGAAGTACATGTTTGAAATTGAAAAGTACCCAACAGGAAGTTCAGCCTACCATTTTAAGCATTCACCACAATAATTATTTGTTAATATAAATCTACATTATGGATCCTGGAGAATACATTTATAAAATGAATTATCCTAGGAGCTACTAGTGGGTAACAAATTGCAATGGAAATAGAAATGGCCTGCTTTCAACCATTAATTGCCACAAACACCTTCATTCAGATCCCAGATCTGTAATTTACAAACAAATTGACCTGCTGTGTTTTAATGCCGTGTGACTTGGAGCAAGTTACTTAACTGCTTTGTGTTTTAGTTTTCTTATCTGCAGATTGGTAGTAAAATAGTACTTACCAGGTAGGGTCCCTGTAAGGATTAACATGACATTCTATGTAAAGTGCTTAGCACAGTCCTGGTACATATTAAGTGCTCAATAAGTATTTGTAATTATAAAAGGGAACTAGCCTGTTGCGTTGATCTCAGTTTTTGTATTTGATTTTCTGAACTTGTTGGGAAACAGCTATCAGAAATAAATTCCTCTGTTGGTTGTCCAGGTACCAAGTGAAACAGCTGACAATTTTCAGATTCCTGTGGGAATGTCTATTTGGGTCTCTTAATATAATTATTTCAACAGACATAAAAGCATTTTTAAAAACTCCACAAATTTCAGAATTGTACCAAATGTTAGTAATAGTCTTTTCAGGAGTTAACAAAATAAAGAATGATTCAAAGCGCACAATGAAAGATCAGCTGAATTCCAAGAAGCAGTTTCTAAAGGTCACGGGTAATTGGTCAGAGAAAGCAGACTCCTTTGCTTGTTTCCATAGCAGAATGTTTTCTGAAAACATTTCTTAGTAACCTGTTCAGCTCTTTCCTGCTGCCCCTTTACTGCTACTTTCTGCTATTTCAAACAAGAGTAGGAAGGGTCACCTCGATATAGAAATCTGCCAGCTGAAGATTCTGTGTTCTAGAACAAACTGTTCCCTTCTTGGCACTGACTGAAATAACTTGATGAGCTTCTTTCTCTGTTTCAAAATGACCCACAGTAAAACTTCATTTCTGTAGAGGCTGGAACTCTAAAAGGCCTACCTTTTGGAACACTGCTCTGAACACAATTGTGCTTACTTTAACAAACATTTGCTAACTACCATTAGCTGCACAGTTGCAAATAAAACTATAACATTGTTCATCTAAACACAAATATTCAGTGGAATAGCTAGTATGCGGAGTATCGTAGCGAAATACCAACATTATCAATTTAAAAATAAACATATAATCTTTTTTGTTAACAGTAGGAAGTTTTGCTGTTTCTTTCTGTCCTTGAAATGTTTTTAAAGTTTCTTTTTTCCTTTCCTTTCCTTTCCTTTCCTTTCCTTTCCTTTCCTTTCCTTTCCTTTCCTTTCCTGTCCTGTCCTGTCCTGTCCTGTCCTGTCCTGTCCTGTCCTGTCCTTCTCTCTTTCTTTCTCTCTGTTTCTTTTTTAATTGAAAAATAAAAAATAGGCCAGGCGCAGTGGCTTATGCCTGTAATCCCAGCACTTTGGGAGGCCAAGGTGGGCAGATCACCTTAGGCTAGGAATTCGAGACCAGCCCAGCCAACATGGCGAAACTCTGTCTTTATTAAAAATACAAAAAAATTACCTGGGCATGTTGGTGGGCACCTGTAATCCTAGCTACTCAGGAGGCTGAGGCAGGAGAGTTGGTTGAACCCAGGAGACGGAGGCTGCAGTGAGCCGAGATTGTGCCATTGCACTGCATCCTGGGCAACGAGCAAAACTCCATTCCACAAAAATAAAAAAGAAAAAGAAAAAATAGTATATATTTATCATGTACAACATTATTTTAATTGATGCATAATAGTTGTACATATATTATGGGGTACATGTGATATTTTGATACAAGCACACAATGTGTAATGATCAAATCAGGGTAATTGCGGTATCTATCACCTCAAACATTTATCATTTCTTTGAATTGGGAATATTTCATATCTTCTTTTCTAGCTATTTTGAAATATACTATCAATTCTTGTTAACTAAAGTTGCCTTACTGTTATGAAACACTAGAACTTATTCCTTCTATTTAACTGTATTTTTGTACCCATTAACCCAACTTCTCTTCATCCTCCCCTCTTCCCTATGCTTCCCAGCCTGTGGTAACCACCATCCTACTCTCTACCTTCATGAGATCAACATTTTAGCTCCCACATATGAATGGGAATGTTCAATATTTGTACTGCTGCATCGTGCTGCAAATGACAGAATTTCATTCTTTTTATGGATGAATAGTGTTCCATTGTGTGTATATACTGCATTTAAAAAAATCTGTTCATCTGTTAATGGACACTTAGGTTGATTCCATATCTTGACTATTGTAAATAGTGCTGTAATAAAAATGAGAGGGTAGATATCTCTTCTATATACTGTTTTCCTTTCCTTTCGCTTTATTACCAGCAGTGGGATTGCTGGATCATATGATAGATCTATTTTTAGTTTATTGAGGAACCTCCATACTGTTCTCCATAGTGGCCTTACTAATTTACATTCCCACCAAATGCATACTAGTGTTCTGCTTTCTCCACATCCATGCCACCATCTGTTATTTTCTGGGTTTTTTGTTTGTTTGTTTGTTTTTTAAATAGACATTTTATAGACACTCCATTAAAACTGGGGTGAGATGATATCTCACCGTGGTTTTGATTTGCATCTTTCTTATAATTAGTGATGTTGCACATTTTTTCATATATGTGTCAGCCACTTATATGTCTTCTTTTGAGAAAGATTTATTCAGATCTTTTGCCCATTTTTTAAAAAACTGGATTTTTTGGTGATTTTGTTTGACTTCTTTCTACATTCTGGTTGTTAATCTTTTGTCGGATGGATAGTTTGCAAATATTTTCTCTTGTATTTACAAATATAAGTTGTCTCTTCTCCTTGTTGATTGTTTTCTTTGCTGTGCAGCAGCTTTTTAGCTTGCTGTAATCCTATTTGTCAATTTTTGCTTTCGTTGCCTGTGGTTTTGAGGTCTTACTCAAAAAACATATTTGTCCAAACTAATGCCCTGAAGCATATCCCCAAATGTTTTCTTCTGGTAGTTTCATAATTTTAGGTGTTACATTGAAGTCTTTGATCCATCTTGATTTTATTTATTTATTTATTTATTTATTTTTGTTGTTGTTGTTTTGCTTTTTGAGACAGGCTGGAATGCAACAGTGTGATCATAGCTCACTGCCCCTCAAACTTCTGGGCTCAAGTGATCCTCCTGCCTCAGCCTCCGGAGTCACTGGGATTACAGGTATGAGGTACCATGCCTGGCTGTTTTACTTTATTTTATTTTTTTGTAGATGGGGTAGGTGAGGGGGGTGGTCTCTCTGTGTTGCCAAGGCTGGTCTTGAGTTCCTGGCCTCAAGCAATTGTCCTGCCTCAGCCTCCCAAAGCGTTAGGATTATAGGCAGGCATGGTTCACCACATCCAGCCCCCTTGATTTTATTTTTGTAGGTGGTTAGAGATGGGGGCTAGTTTCAGTCTTTGAAATATGTATATGTTGTAGAATGGCTCAGCTGAGCTAATTAACATATGCATTACCTCACATATTTATCAGAAATTGAATTTTTATTCTACTTTGACGACAAAATTTTATCCTATGTTTATCCATTACAAAAATATGTATAAAATAGAAATTAATTAAAATTTTTTCATGATGATTAACTTTTAGGTTTAAAAATGTTCTAAGATCTGCACATATACCCCAGGACTTAAAGTACAATAAAAAAAATTTTCTTTTGTAATAGGTTATCTGTACAATTATTTTTAGGATGCAATCAATAAAAACATTAGAAATATATTACAAAATTTGATAAATGATCATTAAAAATAAAAGTTATCAAAAATATATTTTTAAATGAGCTCACAAGGAATCCCTTTCTAATTCATTCATATTTCTGGGTGAATGTGAATTAATGTTACAAAGAGCTAGAGTTCAACATCAAGTCTATTTCCATTGTTTGCCCTTTTAGATGTAAGTACTGATAAACTTTCAACTCAACAAGTAGGTGAGAATAGAAGGAGTTTGTTAAAGCCGTAACACTCAGTTTCTTTAACTCCTTCTGAATTATATGCCAAATATGAGATGGTCATATATCATCAAATATAAATTTTAATGATATATTAGCTGACAACTAAATGAGATACTCCTTCCATTTTGTTGAAAGCAAAAAAAAAAAAAAAAAAAAAAAAACTGGAAACTAAATGTCATGCTTAAGGATTTGTTACCTAGTCATCAGACTCATTTGCTTCCCCAAGAGCTACACTGAAATTTCTAATTATTCTTTTTTGGCATCTCACAGAGGTTAGTGCTCTGGAAAAATGCACTATAGTAAGACTGAGAAGTAAAGTGACAGAAGTCAACTTCTGCAAAGGCACACAGAAAATGGATCAGCATAATCGGTTCAAATAAGAGTACATATAAAAGTCGAGGGCTTGGAAATTTATTTTCTTAAGTTCTTTGTTCCCATATACTTCTCAGAAAGGCTTTGTGTATTCCCAATATAACCTAAACCCAGTTTGAAGACAGTCATGCAGACAAAATGACAGTGACAAAGCCAATAATTTTTTTTTATTACACTTGGACTATTTGAACTTAAGATTACTGTAAAAAATTAAGACATTATAGAAATATGCAGAGTAAAAAGTAATCCCCCATCACCTATCCTCAACCCTAGTTCCTAGAGATAACTGCTTTTTAACAATTTGCTATATAACCTCTCAGAAACTTTTGGTCATTTCCATATATACACAATACAGTGTTTCATTTAAGAGGAATATCTTGCAGAAGTTCTGTTCAGTAGCCCCTAAGGGGAGGTTCCCCTTCTATTCTACCACGCTCCTGTAGAAGTCTATCTTAGGTTGATTGGCCTAGAAACAGACCTTGAGATGAAGATTTATGTGCAAGTGATTTATTAAGGAACTGTTCCAGGAGAAACTGATAAGGTACTGAGGGAAACAGGACAAAGAAGGGTAAGAAACCAACCATAATCTCTTTTGTTTCTGTAAACTGTGTATCTTGGAGATATTTCTATCTTGTTACATGTATTTCTGTCTGAACCTTTTAAATAATTACACAGTTTCCAGGATTCCATAATATGAATGTGCCATAATTCATTTAATCTTTACTGATATTCCTAAATAGGTAGATTCTAGATTTTCACTTTTAAAAGCAAGTCACAAAAGATCCATATTTCTTTAGGCACATATATAATCATTATATGGGAAATATAATTGGAAATAGAATTTTCTGTGTGTAATTTATTTAAAATTCCAATAACTTTACCAAATTGTCCTTTAGAAAGGATGTAACACCATCCCTTACTAACAATGTGTAAGAATCTCTTTTTTCCCATACCAATGTGTAAGAGTACCCTTCCCCCATACCCTGGTAAACTATCAAGTTATTCGTCAGTATTTACAATATTTTGGGAAAAGCGATATTGTAGCAATAGTCAAATTTTCACATTCATGATTACTAGTGAGGTGATTTTATCACATACTTATGAATTATTGGAATTTATTTTGTAAACTATTCATGTTCTTTGCCTATTTTTTGTTATGTTTGTCATTTTCCTAGTTTTTAAGATTTAAGAAAAATTATGGATGACAATTCTTTGCCTGATTTATGTCTCAAATATATTTTGCTTTAGTTATTTCCTCATCTTTTAACTCTGCCTATACTCTATTTTGTAATGTAGAAGTTTTCTAATTTTATTTAGCAAATTTCGTCAGCCATTTTTTGGTGGTTTCTAAGTTCATTGTCTTGGTTAAGAAGGCCCTCCCATATCAGGAATATGAAAATGCTGTACTCTATTTTCTTCATGTACTTTTATACTTTTACTTTAAATTTTAAGATATTTCACCCATTTACAATTTATTTTTGTATGTGGTGTGAAGGATAGCATGTTAGTTTTTTTTTTTCCCAGAGTGACAGACACTTGTAACAACATCATTTGTAAAAGTATTCATTTTTCCCCATTGATTTGAAATTCCATTTTTTCATATTAAAAATTATCTTATGGGACGAGTCTGTACCCTATTCTTTTCTAGGATCTATGTGTTTATTCCTCTACCAATATTACATCATTTTATTTCTTTATAGTATGTTTCATATACATAGGAAAAATTTCTATGATTTAAAAATAGTCTAAAAATTTTTGTACATTTCCTGTTCCTAATGAACATCAGAATAAGATTTTTTGGTAAACTCTAAGGTTTATTAAACATTTCATTGGTAATTGGGGCAAAGATTAGGACTGACCTTTTAGGTTAATTTTGGAAGAAGTGATCTTTTCGTAGTGCTAAGTCTTACTTCTCAAACATATGTTATCTGTATCTACCTGTTCAGATAGTCTTTCATGTTTTCAGCTAAGTTCTATAATTTTCTCCATTTAAAATTTATACATTTTATTCTTGGTTTATCCAAAGTCTATTTTGCACATGTGAGTGTGATCTTTCTTATATTATATTTCCTAATTGATTATTACTAGTATATTAGAAAATGATTTATTTTTGTGTGATTATCATATTTCTTAGGCCTTTATGTACTCTTTATAACATTAATTTTAATTTTTTTTTGAGATGGAGTCTTGCTCTGTTGCCAGGCTGGAGCATGATCTCTGCTCACTGCAACCTCTGCCTCCTCGGTTCAAGCGATTCCCATGCCTCATCTTCCCGAGTAGCTGGGACTACAGGCACGTGCCACCATGCCTGGTTAATTTTTTGTGTTTTAGTAGAGACGGGGTTTCACCATGTTGGTCAGGATGGTCTCAATCTCCTGACCTTGTGATCTGCCCGTCTCGGTCTCCCAAAGTGCTGGGATTACAGGCTTGTGCCACCATGCCTGGCAATTTATTTTAATTTTTTATCACTTCATTTTCTTGAAGTTTTAGGAATAAAAAATATCCAGTGTAAATCATGGCTATTTTTGCATTATTTCTGGCATTTATCCTTCACATTTCCCTTCTAAGTCTAGTCTTTTTTTTTTTTAACATTGGCTAGTAATGCTTATTCAATGTTTAATTGTTGAACTGAAATGAAAGAAAGCATTTAAAATAATCAGAGTTTCTAATGCTTTTTCTAAGTTTGAAATGTTTTCATAACTTTAGGAAAATCTTGTATTTATAGATAGCTAATTTAAATTCTCTCTAAAAACAAGCATGGTCATTAAATTTTCTCATGTTTTCAACATCCATTACAGATCATCACATGCCTTTCCTTTTTTCTTTATTGTCATTATGAAATATAATGAGATATTATATGTCATTGTTACACTTCCTAATGTTGGACATTTTGTTACTCGGGTAAATTTTGTAGTCTAAATGTATAATTAACACATTGATTTGATATTGCTTTATTCATATTTTTGCATCTATACTGATTGATGAATGTTCTCTCTCTCGTTCTCTGTCTCTGTGTGTGTGTGTGTGTGTGTGTGTGCATGTATGCATGTGTGTGTGATCTTTAGTCTGAGTTTGATGCTTGCCTTATAAAAGACTCTTAGAATGAGTTTAGAAGCTTTTCATATACTAAATATTATATCACTTTGTAGAAGACATTCTTATCTTCCTGAAAGCCATGTTGTTTATTATTTAGGTCAGTCTATAGTTAATTAAAACTCCAAATTAGAGTGTAACATGTAGTGAATAAAGGTTGCTGAGAGAAAGTAAGGCAAGAAAATAATAAATATAGAAACATTGATAGCAACAAGAAATGACCCTTGAATGCCATAATTTCTTGGACTAGCTAGAAATATTTTTTTAAAAAAGGAAAACAAGGAATGAATCATAGTCTTGGGCCATTGCAATAATCCCTAATAAAAGTTTCTATGTATTGAATATTAATATATTTTCAAATGTTCATCGTTATGGCTCTGAATCACAAGTGAACATTTACATTATGTTCACTATGAAGAGAGGGACATTTAGAAGTTTTAATTTAAAATATTTAAAATTTAATAAAAAGTATGGTATTTGTGGAAGCATCTTAACCTATCTGGGTTTTTCAAATTTAAGTTAAAAAATTACCTATATCAACAGCTCTCTCAAGCTTAGCTGCACTGTAGAATTATTTTAGAAACTAGCTGTGTTCTTACCCTCAGAGATTTTAATCTAATGGTTAGGGGATAAGGGGAAGGCATTAGTGTGTTTAAAAAGCTTCCCAGGTGATTTTAATGTGGAACTAAGGACGAAAAACTCCTTTGAATAGACCAGTGGTTCTCAACCAGGGGCGATTTTGCTCTCCGAGGGGACATTTGACAACATTTGGAGACATTTTTGGTTGTCACTGGGAAGAGAGAGCTTCTGTTGCTTAGTGGATAGAAGCCAGGGATGCTGGAAAACATTATACAATGCACAGTATAGTCCCCTACAATAAAGAATAATCTGGCCCAAAGTATCAATAGTGCCAAGGTGGAGAAACCCCTGCATAGACCTATGTTGCTCTCGCTTTCCAGGTACAACCAATCACCAATCTTATTGATTCCACTGATTAATCACCTCTCCATTCAGATCACTTTTTCTCCATCACCACTGCCACCATTTTAGTTAGCGCCATTCTCCCTCCCTCTGGTCTTGCTGTCTTCCATTATATTGTCAACCCTGTGGGTAGAGTGATCATTTTAAGACAGAAATCTTATCGTAATCCCTTACTGAAGCAATTTAATGGCTTGGGGTTGCCAAGGGTTTATAGAGTTTTAACAGGGCTCATATGACCATATTGAGGTTGCTCAGAGTCACCCCTCAAAACCTCGTCTATCACCAACTTTTCTTCAAATGCCAAACTTAAGATACAACTAAACATATTTGAATCCCTCTGAAATCTTTTGTTCTTCTGAATGCTCGCTGTTACTGCTACTTTTAATGCTACTGCTTTCTTTAGCCTGGCCAATCCTTTCTCTCACTGGGGCACTGGTTTGGAGGCTACTTACTCTAGGAACCCCATCTGAACTCCCATTCTGGCTTGAGTGGTCTCCCTATATTTTTCCACAGCAGGCACTTCTTACTTCTGTCAGGAAAGTGATTGCACTCTCTCACTTGCAGTAAGATCCAAAATTCCGTGAGGACATTTTGATCACTGTTCTGTCTTTAGAGCCTCATACAATTCCTGGTTCGTAGTCAGTTTTCAGTAAATGTTTATGTAATGAAAGAATGAGTTATATAAAATATTTGATTTCTTCACATTCTGGAAGAATGAAATATTACTATACTCATATTATCTTTTTAAATTAGAAGAGTCTGCTTTCCTATATGATGTTCCTTATGGATTAAAATAGAATAGAACTTCTTCCTGAAAGCAATGTCAAAATTTCAGTGTAAGGTAAACATCTTTAAGGTAATTAAAAATCAATGAAACTTCCAAACTAGCAGTGAACAAAAATTGTTTGTGAGCCTGGAATAAATAAGCTCTACATTATGTTAGATATTTCAGAAAAATATCTGAAACATACTTTTTGTCTGTAGTAAAGTTGTTTGAAACATCTGGCACCTAACGTGCTCATGAAATGCTGGTGAAGAAAGGTCAGACTAAGTAAACTATGACTTTGCAAATTAGTTTTCATATATAAGTTTTGTGTTTAAACACTTATTTGAGAAATGCTTCATACATGAATTATTCTGATGTTTATTATATTTTGTGCATGGAGATAAACGTGGTGAACAGTATTCTTTGTCTTAGGTTACTTATGAGATATTGGGATCCAGTGAAATTCATTGACAATAAAGATTAGTATTTTAATTGAAACAGTTAATTCTGAAACTTCAGACTTCTTGAAGAGCAGGCTTGACTACAACAGTAATTCAGAAAGATATTATAATAAAAACCACTTTATATTTTTTCTCTAAACTCAACTAGCTACAGAGCATATGTTTAACGGTATCTTAAAGTATGTTTATACACATACAATTATAAGGATAAGATCACAAAGAAAATTTTTAGTAGCTGTTGACATGCAAAGTTTTATGTCTATACATATATGTGTATATATGTGTGTGTTTACATTTTTCCTATTTCTATTTTTCTAGAAGTGATTAATTAGTGCTCCAGCTATAAAGCTTCTATTTTCCTTGTCAATGACAATCTCAAGGCCTCTGAGCTGCCTCTCACTTGACCTTGGTTTAAAGCACAAAGAATAGCAACCTTGAAACTGGCATCAACAAGATTCATTCTACAGAAACCAGATGTGGCACAATAGAGAAAAACCATGCATTTAATTTTAAGGTTTCACAGAAATTGCTCCCAGTATTTCTTCTTCTTAAAAACTGTTAAGTACAAATGTCCTTCATCTCATAAAGGGAAACATTGCCGTTCTGCCACTTAACACTGGCCAAGGCAGTCCTTCAGAGACCCCTCTGCATTGTTCCCTTTGATGGACACATCGCAGCAGGGTCCACATAACCCTGGGAGAATAACACAGCCGGATGCTACCATTTAGCAGTAAAGGTTTTATTGAGCAGATCCTGCCTATTAAAGCATGCTGAAAAGTATTTCATTAACATTTGAACATGAAGGTTATGAAGCTGTAATAGAATCATACAGTTCAAATGGAGGTACATATATTATTTTCTACTTTAGGGGAACTGTTTCCCATTGTCTTACATCAGTGTTCATTTGAAAGTGCAGTGCCATGTCTGTACTTTGCTCACAGAATTGCTTCTCCCTTCTGAGGCAAGAATACCCGCATAAACAATGAGAAGCAGTCTCATGCAGTTGAGTGGAAGGTCAGTGGATGGAGATTGACTTGGGGACTTTCTCTTCATTGTTAATCTTTTTTTTTTTTAATCCTGTGTATTATTATCTAACTAATTTCCTAAAAGTAAATTCCACTTTGTTAAATTGTCATCTTAGGATATGCTATTATAAGTATCTTAAAAAAGAAATGAAAAGATCTTATCAAATATATGAATATATCCACTCCTCCATTCTCTCATACATTCTTATTGTTTCCTTACAATTAAAGAAAATTATTCAGATTTGGAAATCCACACTAGGAAGTGTCATATTTAAAACATGGATAACATATATGCAATAAGGTTGAAACGGCTGAAGAGTAATTTGCGAAAATGAAAGAAATACAGAGAGCCTTTATTTTTCCTGCTTTGCCTTTATGGTGCAATGGTATACTAGTAAATGTTTAACAACTGTCTCTTTGGCGGGGAAAAAAGCCCATATTCATAGCATTTGCAGAATTTTGTGGTGCGAATATTCCTACCATGGCCTGCTTTAAGTTAGTGATGAAATTTTACTGAAAACCAGGTTCTGGAGTAGCTGGGAAGAAACACTCACAACTGGCTCTCCAGAACTGGGGCAGGCAGCTTCAGCACCTAACTGCACTTGTGTCTTGTGTTTGTCTCCTTCCTTCCATTTCAAGACCTAAGCCAGACCTTTACTACTCCTTACCTAAAACATTGTAATAGTAGAATGTCATGACTTCCTTGCCCTCTCCATTTCTCAGTGCTCATTCACTGTTTTTATTAGTCAATCAATAAAAATCACGCTGAGGACCTATGAGCAATCTCCTTTGCACTTTTTAAAAAATTTAATTATAATGGGTACATAATAGGTATATATATTTATGGGGTACATGTGATGTTTTGATATAGGCATACAATGTATAATAATCATATCAAGATATTTGGGGTATCCATCACCTCAAGCATTTATTATTTCTTTGTGATAGGAACCTTCTAATTCCACTATTTTAGATATTTTGAAGTATACAATAAATTATTGTTGATTATAGTCACACTGTCTTGTTATCAAATAATACATCTTTTTCATTCTATCTATTTTTTTTTTTTTGAGACCGAGTTTCGCTCTTGTTGCCCAGGCTGTAGCGCAACGACATGATCTCGGCTCACTGCAACCTCTGCCTCCCAGGTTCAAGCGATTCTCCTGCCTCAGCCTCCTGAGTAGCTGGGATTACAGGCATGCGCCACCAAGCCCATCTAATTTTGTATTTTTCGTAGAGATGGAGTTTTTCCATGTTGGTCAGGCTGGTCTCTGACTCTCAACCTCAGGTGATCTACGCACTTCAGCCTCCCAAAGTACTGGGATTACAGCCATGCCCAACCCTATCTAACTATGTTTTTACACTCATTAGCCATCTGCACTTTTCCTTCTTCTCTGCTACCCTTCCCAGCTTTGGTAGCCATCCTTCTACTCACTAACTCCATAAGTTCAATTGTTTTAATCCTTAGCTCCCACATACAAGTAAGAACATTTGAAGTTCATCTTTCTGTGCCTGGCTTATCTTACTTAACATAATGTCCTCCAGTTCCATCCATGTTGTCGCAAATGACAAGATTTCTTTATTTTTTATGGCTGAATAGTATTCTATTGTGTATATGTGCCACATTTTTTAAACTCTGGGATAAGCACTCTAGATACATAGAAACATAATATATGGTCACTGTCTGCTCACAGCTTACACTTTAGTTGGAGAAAAAAAACACAACCATGTGTTCTGGAAATTCAAGGTTGCATAAGACAAATATCAAAGGAGTGGTTCCAAAATAAGTTGCTCTAGGATTTCAGAGGAGGAAAGCGTGAGGTTGTTATGTTAATAATAAAAAAAGAAAAAAAAGAAAAGTTGGGGGAGGGGGCTCTTTTTGGAGGTAGAGGTCTAGTAAATATTTCTATTTCAACTGCCAGTTTCTGATCCACTTCTTGTTCTTCGAGACGTTTCTGTGTTATGAATAGGAAGTGGGGCCCACCTCCCAGGTACTGGCTGAAAATACCAGACACTTAATTTCCCAGCAGCCCCTCCAGCTAGGATATAAACAGGTGATCTTGGCTCACCCAATTAGGTGCATCTGTTCAAGAGTTTAAACCCAGAGCAAGTACACAATAGCAGGTGCTACTTAGGTTACATTTTGTAGATGAGCAGCAGTTGAAACAGCAGCAGCAGCAGCAGCCACACTGGTGTGAGCTCTTAATCCAGTTTTTGTTTTTGTTTTTTTTGAGACGGAGTTTTGCTCTTATTACCACAGCTGGAGTGCACTGGTGTGATCTCTGCTCACCGCAAGTTCTGCCTCCTGGGTTCAAGCGATTCTCCTGCCTCAGCCTCCCAAGTAGCTGGGATTACAGGCATGTGCCACCACGCCCAGCTAATTTTGTATTTTTAGTAGAGACGGGGTTTCTCCACATTGGCCAGGCTGGTTTTGAACTCCTGACCTCAGGTGATCCGCCCGCCTTGGCCTCCCAGAGTGCTGAGATTACAGGTGTGAGTCACGGCACCTGGCTTCTGAATCCAGTTTTTAACAGCACACCCAAGACTCTCACTGGATCTATGGGACATGATGTGACCACGGCCATGATTCCCACATGTCTCTATTTTCCTGTCCTGGCTTATCTACCTTCCTTGTTATTCCACTATGTCACTAGATTGTGACACAATGCTTAAGCCAGCCAGAGCTAGTCTCTGTTGCTTCCAACTTGGAATTCTGACTGATATTTGGGAGCAGAGAGGTGTGGCAAAATGAGAAAAGAAGTAATCAGGAGTCATGCCACCTAATTGCTCTAAATATTTCCAAAGCTAAATAAATGCTCAAAGATACAGTCTAACTTCTATAGTCTACCCTTTTGATTCCCTTTTAATTGCACCCATTTGATCTGCTATCTATTCAGTCTTTTCCTCCTGGAATGCTACCTTGCTATCTTGTTTCCATTTAACCTAGTTACATGTTACCTGTTTCTTGAGACCTAGCTCAAATGTTTTATTTGTCAAATTTTCCTACACTTCCCTGATCCATTAAAGTCTTTCTCTATTCTGTATATTCAGAGAAGTTAGTGGCATCCCCAAGCATTTACAATGAATATTCAGATATGCTGCATGATGATTTGATAGATGGTCTAGCATATGTTCATTTCGTACCTTTTCCACGGTAGGTAGAAAATACTTCCTCCCTGTTTGACGCTGTACGTAGCCTTGTGAGTCGCCCTGACCAGTGGAATGTGAGCAGAAGGCTAAGTGTACATTCTCAGTTTAGTTTGTTTCTTGCGCCCCAGCAGTACACCATGCTAGTCATGCCCTAGCTACCTGCTGGGAAAGCAGATCTGAACCCAATCTGTAGCCTGGAACCAAACCTAAAGCTGACCAGCAGAACTCTGAGTGAAAAAACTGCTGCTGCTTTATGTCATTAAGATTTAGAAGTTGTTGATGATGTGGTCTTATTGCAGCAATGGCTGATACTCTTCCTTGTCTACATTTTCATGTGTCTGTGTCTTCTCGTTCTAGCTAGAGTATACATTCCTTAGAGCTTTGATCATGCTTTATCCTTTTTTGGTATGCTCCACAGAACACATCCAGAATGATAAATGAATGTTATGTTTGGTAGATGTATGTTTATTCATTTATTGACAAACGTTTATTGAATTCTATTTTGTTCTATGAAATTATTTTTCCCAATGCATAGGATAAAGGTAAAAGTTACAGTTCTTGAATTCAAAAAATACATAGACTAATGATGGAAGAAGACACGAAAGTGGAGGTAAAGATAGTGAATAAATACAATGACAGAGGCGTGCATAGAGACCTGGAAGGACCATGGTGATTAGCTCACTGAATTTGGTATTGGAACGGCCAGTAGAAATGGTGAGTAGTGAGCTGGGCATGGTGGCTCAAGCCTGTAATCCTGGCACTTTAGGAGGCCGAGGTGGGTGGATCACCTGAGGTCAGGAGTTTGAGACCAGCTTGGCCAACATGGTGAAACCCCATCTCTATTAAAAATACAAAAAATTAGCGAGGCATGATGGTGGGTGCCTGTAATCCCAGCTACTTGGGAGGCTGAGGAAGGACAATCAATTTAACCCAGGAGGCAGAGGTTGCAGTGTACTGAGATCGTGCCATTGTACTCCATCCTGGGCAACAAGAGTGAAACTCCATCTCAAAAAAAAAAAAAAAAAAAAAAGAAAATAAAAGAAAAGAAAAAAAGAAAAATAAATGGTGAGTAGTGGCTTCTCAGAGGAGGCAATGTTTAAACTGAGTCTTAAGAGATGAGCAAGATTTATCTAAATGCAGAAGGATGAAGGGCATAAATAGCACATATAAAACCACATAAGAGTGAGAAACCCTGGCATATTTGGAAAACTACATGTAATTCAGTAAGCCTGCAGCCCCTATTTTCTCTGCAGAAATAGTCCAACTTTCAAAGTGTTTCCCAAGCATTTTCTGCTTAAAAAAGTGGATGAGATATTTCAGAAGACAATATCTACTGGCAATCAGTGCACGATTCAATCCACCAGACACACAAGTTTTACACAATGATATATAGAGAGATTCTTAGAGCCAGTGACACTGAATGGAGTAAGGAAGCTTCAAGTAGAGGTTTCAGCAGTTTTGATTAAGCCCATGGGAGGGGTTTGTTATTGGATAATAGTAATTGCTAATACTCTTGAGTTCTTGCTGCATGCTTGGCACTGTTTTCAGTACTCTGCATACATTAATCCACTTAATCATCATGACAACATTATAAGATAGTATTTTTATTCCCACTTACCAGGTAAACAAACTGAGGCAAATGATTCAGAAACTTGCTCAAGGTTACATGGCTAGTAGTGGTTCAGCCAGATTTGGAACTCAAACAGTCTGATACCATCCTCTATGTGCTTAATCTCTACCCCGAACTGCCTCCAGATTAAGGGTAATATGAACCTGAAAACTATTTGAATTAGCATAAGAAACATACACAAAACTTGTATAATATAAATGTAATAATATTTAAAGTGCTGAATATTTTGAAGGAAAAAAATGAAAAAAAGCTTTACTGCTTCTCAGAATTCAGAAGAGTTATGTGGACCCAAAAATGACTGATTAACTTTCTATCACCTTGTAATAAATGAAGAATCCATTCTATTATTATTGAAAATGGCTAACACTCAGGGTGGTGACTAAGAAGATGTGAATGCTTACACAACACAAATAAAAAATTGCTCTGAAGTATGTACAAGAAATCAATTCCAGTATTAGTTTAATCAAGACACTAAATTAAGATTAATCTGAAGCCACACATTTTGGCAGGATCTCAAATTATCTCCTTTCCAAGACCCAAAATATTATTCTAGGGATGATAAACAGAGCTTGCAATCTCATCCTTAAAATATAATTATCACCTTTTATTTGATTAGCATGTCTCAAGGACATGATGCTGTGGAGTTGGAGAAGAAACCTTGAAGACGTGTTTCTAGATTATGTAGTTGAATTGTTTTCAACAGTTAGTTTGTGACTCAACAATAGTCTCATGAGTGAACACACTCTGATGTGAATTACCAGCCCACTCACTGTTATCTCATGCCATTCTTTCCCCACTCAGGAAAGTTTGGCATACAATGCAGGCAAATGTGTTATTATACGAATAAATTTGAATCTCTTTTTGTATTTATAAGAAAATATCTCACTTGTGGGCAATACTTTTTGTTAGTGTATACACTGAGTTATCTCCTGGATCCCCAGGGTGTAATCTTGGAAACTGTATTTCCCAGGCTCCCTCATGAAGGCAAATAGGATTTCAACTAGATTTCACCAATTAGAAGCACCTGCATGATGTTTGGAAGCTGGAAGAGAAGCAGAAGCCATTATTCTCCCTAGTATAGGGTGGGGGTTGAGGTTCTTGGTAGTGGTGGCTTTGACTTTCAGAGGTTTTCATGAGACTCACCCATTGCAGTGCTGGAAGTAGCTGGGATCACTGGTGGCAGCTTCCCTGCAATTCCTCTACTCCCACATTTTCTGAAAGCCACCTTCCTGACCTAGGCTCCTGCAGCCCTTTCAAGAATCATTTTATTATCCATAGTCAGTCTCTTCCTTCTCAAGGTAACTAGATGGCTTCAGTTTATCTAATTGAACTCTAACATATTTGTAAAATTTAGTATCATAATAATTTTAGTAATGAATTACTTGGGCCATACTTGATATTCAATGGCTACTTTTGTGTTACAATGTCCTGGTTGTGACTTGATGCACTAGGCCACAAAAATAACCATAACCAACAAACAGTGTTAAACAAATATGTCTCAGGAAAATACCCTGACTTGAGTAAATAGGCTGATCTCAAGGCAAGTGCAAGAAAGATGAATAAAAAGGAGAAATGTGGCCAGGTGCAGTGGCTCCTGTCTATAATCCCAGCACTTTGGGAGGCCAAGGTGGGCGTACCACTTAAGGTCAGGAGTTTAAGACCAACGTGGCCAATATACCCCGTCTCTACTAAAAATACAAAAATTAGCCAGATGTGGTGGCATGCACCTGCAGTCCCTGCTACTCGGGAGGCTGAGGCGGGAGAATCTCTTGAACCCAGGAGGCAGAGGTTGCAGTGAGCTGATATGGTGCCACTGCACTCCAGCCTGGGCAACTCTTTTACAAAAAAAAAAAAAAAAAAAAGGAGAAACGATAAGGAAAAAGCAAAAATTAAAAGAAGAAAGGTAAAGAAAGTTGCCTAAGACCTCAATGAGCCTTTCAGGAATGCATTGGCCAATCATGTAAATTCTGCAAGGTTAGAGATTTCTATCGGTCAGGTTTCCCACAGAAAGACATGGCACTCTCAGATAATTTTAGCAGTATTTAATAAGGGGAATATTTATAAAGTGGTGGGTGGGGTGAAAGGAAAGCAAGGGATAGTATAGCATCCCAAGGTTATTAGTATCTTGGTGCCATGACCTTCTTCAGGCATGAAAGTTCAAGGAGAGGGAGAGGGAAAGCCTAACATGAGCTGCAACTTTAGTTCAAAGGTGACACCCAGTCCATTGTAACCTTAGTGGAGAGAGTTTGAGAAAGGCATACACTGATTTTACTCTTCTACTTCTTGTTAAACCTTTCTCATCTACCCATTAGCTAAACTCAACCAGAAGCCAGAGGGCAAGAGGGCCTATGGTGAATAAAAAATCAGAGTGGATCTAGCGGGACAGATGAAACTTATCCAGTATAGGTATGGCACCCATTTTGCTTATCACTGCATTTATTCACAGGGCCAACCACAGAGGCTAAGAGTGGTAGCAACTGTGGCAATCTGCGACATGATGCCTTGTCTAAACAGGGCAACTGTGACTTAGCTCTGGCTAATTACTGCCAACTAAGAATATTGGTTCAGTATCATCAGAGCTTCCCATTTCTCAAAAGAAGATGAAGATATGGATGACTTTTTAGGTAAAATATCCCGATTTTAAAGATTGAAAAATAATTCAAACATTTTCAAAACAATGTGTAGTCTAAATAAAACGTGCTCAGACTGAATACAACCTTTGTATTGCAATAGGCCAAATTGGAGCTGCTGTACAAGAAACTTAATAAATATTTTTTAAAATGGTTGAATAATGCAATTATGTTAAAGACAAAAGGATGGATAACAATTTAATCCTCAAATCTCAGTGACTTTCTGAATAAAATAAAAGTCCAGCTGTAGGTCATCATCCTCCATGGAAACTCCCTTCCAGGTAGTAACTCAGGTATCGAGTTCACTGCCATCTTGCTGTCTTAGATTATCATAATACAAAAGGAGAATGCTGAGGGTATCACAGCAACTTGTCATTGTTTCAGCCTATAAATACCTACTTCTACCCAAAGTCCAAAACTACTCAGTTTTGACTCTATTCAATTGCAAGGTGAGCAGGAAATATATGTGAAAACATAGATATTTGGTAAGTGATAAGTGTCTATACCCCAGGGGAGGTAATTTATATATTTGATCTATTTATATGCCTGCCATTTTGGTCACTATTGGGTCCAAAAAAAGGTGGAAAGGTGTATTCCAGAATGCATGTGAGCTCCTGAATCAAGTGAGTCAGGTTACAAGAGTGGGTGAAAGAAATTAAGACTTAGTAGGTAAGAAACAACAGGAAGTAGGGTACTTTTGGTGGAAGGGCATGAGCCAGGATGGTGTCACAGTGCTCCAGTGGAATCCAAGGAGTCAATGATAGTTGACTGGAAGGAAGCCAAAATGGGTAGAATCAGTCTTGTGAATAAATCTTAGCTGATGATCTGGACCGAGGAAAATATCTGTCAGTGTTTCTGATTTATGTGGGGTTGTAAAATAAGATGTGTTTTTAAGTGGCCATGACAAATTGAAACAATGATCCTTAAAGAATACTTTTTTTTTCAAAAAGGAAAGGCCCCTTTAAACATTATATAGTACACATGATGTTTTTTATTAAATATTCAAACAGTATATAAGCATATCAAGTAGAGAGTGACAATTTCCCACATTATCCTAACTGCACATAAAGCTGTTGATAATGGATGCTATCTATTGCACATAAACACACAGGTACATAGAAACTTACCTAAATATTTACCATATATGCTGTTCTGTAATCTTTTAAAAATATTGTTCTTACCTCTTTCTTTGCTATCACATATTACTCTACCTCATGCTTTTCAAAGTTTGTAAGATATTACACATAATTGATTCAGCCAATCTACTAATAATAGATGTATATCCTTGGTTCTCTTGCTGTTACAGAAATGCTGCAACAAACAATTTTGAAAATACATCTTTGAGCACATAGGAAAGTATATCTGCAGGATAAATTTCTAGAACTGGAACTCCGGGGTCAAAGAGTATGTGCATTTAAATTTAAATATTGCCTATTGCTCTCCAGAAATGTCACACCAATTTATATTCCTGCCAACAATATATAAAAGTGAATCCTCTTTTTAGGAATATGTTCTACAAGAAGTCTCACACTAGGACCCATGCAACCAAGAATACTAACCTGTGTGGAAGTTTTGAACAATTATTAGAGAATGAAAGCTAGAACCAGCAACATTCAACAATATATCGCAATGATGTTCCTGCAGCTTGTGTAAACTATATATTACAGGGCTGTGATAGGCACAGAAAATACTGAGAGCCTGAAGGATTAATAAAGAGAGTTTTGAATATGTGCTTTGTTACACATTTTTCCTCTGCAAATGAGGGAAGCACCACCTTCAGAATTTCTATTTAAGTAGTAGGAGGAAGAGACTGAAGGGCCATGAACTTTAGTAGCCTATCATTAGCAGATATTGTGGGTTTTGACTTTTTTTTTTTTTGAAGGGGGTGGGGAGGCTAAATTTGAAGGATGTTATTACCTCCCCTAACCTGTGGATAAAGACAGAAGTTGCTCAATTCATTCAGCAATGACAACCTTCCAAGATACTATGTCTACTTTAGAGACAACAAAATGGATGCTTGGGCAGATCAAGTTCCTTCCCCCAGGATTTCACAAATTAGTGGTTTTAGAGCCAAAATCCAAACTAAAGACTTAAGATAAAGCCAATGCTTTTTTCTGGGCTGTCCAAATCTGATTTTGAGTTTATTCTAAATTTCAGTTAGACCCCAAACACATTTTGTTGAGATCCCTTTACTCAAGTATGAAATTCTATGTATTATTGAATGATTTGCATGTCAAAAATTATACTGTATCTAAATGTTACACACATTAAAAGTTACTGTGACTTCTACATTTTTCAGAGAGACCACAATAGGTGTTTTCCTCTAAAAATTAGAAACTTAAAACTACAAGTATAAACAGTTAAAATATCATCAGCATTTTCAAACTCACGATATTCAAACAGGTTCTAAAGTGAGTACATACAATCTTCCTATCTCTCCCCTTGACTTCTGTTTATCATCATGTATGTTTCTTATTCTCATTTTTCTCATTTATCTGACACAATGTATATTCCCACCCAAAATACTAATAGTTTCACCACTGAAAAGTATTAGTCAATCCAACACTATCCCTATCAAGCTACCAATGACCCTCTTCACAGAACTGTAAAAAACCACCTTAAACTTCATATGGAACCAAAAGAGAGCCCGCATAGCCAAGACAATTCTAAGCAAAAAGAACAAAGCTGGAAGCATCATGCTACCTGACTTCAAACTATACTACAAGGTTACAGTAATCAAAACAGCATGGGACTGGTACCAAAACAGAGATATAGACCGATGGAACAGAACAGAGGCATCAGAGGCAACACAACACATCTACAACCATCTGATCTTTGAAAAACCTCACAGAAACAAGCAATGGGGAAAGGATTCCCTGTTTAATAAATGGTGTTGGGAAAACTGGCTAGCCATGTGCAGAAAGCAGAAACTGGATCCCTTTCTGACACCTTACACTAAAATTAACTCCAGATGGATTAAAGACCTAAACATAAGGCCCAACATCATAAAAACCCTAGAAGAAACCCTAGGCAAAACCATTCAGGACATCATCATAGGCAAGGACTTCAAGACTAAAACACCAAAAGCATTGGCAACAAAAGCCAAAATAGACAAATGGGATCTGATTAAACCCCAGAGCTTCTGTACAGCAAGAGAAACAATCATTAGAGTGAACTGGCAACCAACAGAATGGGAAAAAAGTTTTGTAATCTACCCATCTGACAAAGGGCTAATATCCAGCATCTACAAAGAACTAAAACAGATTTACAAGAAAAAAACAAACCCATTCAAAAGTGGGCAAAGGATATGAGCAGACACTTTTCAAAAGAAGATATTTATGAGGCCAACAAACATATGAAAAAATGCTCATCATCACTGTCATTAGAGAAATGCAAATCAAAACCACATTGAGATACCATCTCACACCAGTTAGAATGGCAATCATTAAAAAATCTGGAGACAACAGATGCTGGAGAGGATATGGAGAAAAAGGAACACTTTTACACTGTTGGTGGGGTGTAAATTAGT
>CAUYLG010036234.1:0-38886 GCA_963573385.1 Cacajao melanocephalus
GTGTAGCTGTGGTACGAACATTAGCAACAGTGCTGGCACCAGTAGTACTTATAGGGAAAGGAGCAGCTGTATCAGGAACAGTAGTACTAGTTGTAACATCAATAGCACTTGTCACAAAAGGTGTGGTTGTGATAGGAACAGTAACGCTAGTGCTAGCACTAGTACTGCTTGTAGGGAAAGGAGCAGTTGTATCAGGAACAGTAGTACTAGTTGTAATATCAACAGTACTTGTTGCAAAAGGTGTGGTTGTGATAGGAACAGCAACACTAGTGCTAGCAGTAGTAATACTTGTAGAGAAAGGAGCTGTTGTATTGGGAACAGTAGTACTACTTGTAACATCAGTAGTGCTTGTTGCAAAAGGTGTGGTTGTGATAGGAACAGTAACACTAGTGCTAGCACTAGTAGTACTTGTAGGGAAAGGAGCAGTTGTATCAGGAACAGTAGTACTAGTTGTAACACCAACAGTACTTGTTGCAAAAGGTGTGGTTGTGATAGGAGCAGTAGCAGTAGTGCCAGTGGTAGTATTTGCACTGGCAGAACCAGTGATAGTCTCAGAACTGGTGGCATTAGTAGTGGATGGAGAAGGATGAGAACTCATTGGGATGGTACTTGTCTTAGTTGGAGTAGGAAGGACAGGACCACCATGAATCCAAGTAACCTCAGTTAACTTTTCCAGGTTGATAATCTTGTCAGTCAATTGAATAGTTAGTGTCTGCCAGAAAAGAAAAGACATAAATGAGTATTTTAGAACTTCTCAAACCTACACATAGGTCATCTCTTAAATTACAATTTAACAAAAAATGATATTTTCATTCCTTTCCAGTAATAAGATATAAACATTCCTTTTTAGGTTAGATCACATTGATTCCGGTCAGATAAATACAGAGAGATGCTCTGTGTGCATAATCCCTACGCTGTTTTTCTTCACTTCATTTAGTCAGAACCTTTTGTTTACAAATATTTGTAGCTGTGATTAAAACCAACATTTATTAAAATCTCTTTGCTTTGCCACTGGGTTTTAGTCCTCTTGACAGCAGGCTGGTTTCATGTTTCCTCATTCCAAACAGTATAGTGTCTGGCACATAATAGGCATCAGATACACCATAGAGTTTTTAAAAAGAAGATCTTCAAGGATTTTCTACACAATCTTAACTAGAAGCGATTACTTGCAAAGAGTAGCTTTGAACTCAATGGTCTAGGTAAAATGCTTTATGGTAAATGCCCAGAAGAGCTTAAAGGGAGAGTATCTATTTGAGCACTCAGAGGAGCCATTTTCCAGAGTCCAAATACCATCAGGGTGCCCATGTCACCTTTTAGAAAAAAAGAACGATAGTTATCCATTTTCACTTTTCTAAGCTATCCATTACGGGTTGCTGGTTCTGTATTTACGAAGTCTTATGTTCTAAAAGCGAGATACTTTTTTTTTGTAGTTGCCTTTGGTAACAATTGGTATTTCATCTTCCAAAATTCTTGTTTAGTTGGTTCTGGAATCCTCAGGCAGGGCCTGCTATTTATGTCCCCCTGTTTTGTCAACCTTTTATCTTATACCATAGGTGAATATATTCACCTGATGATTACCACAGTTTACTGCCAATTTTCATCCACCCGTAAGATCCATCAGTTTGACCAGGGACATGAATAACTGCAGGAAGGATGGGGAAACCTTCAACAGCTTTAGGGAATCACCCTTTTCTTTGTTTTAGCCTCTACAGCAGAAATAAGTTTTATTTTGCCAACGTGGAAGACCAACCTATCAAAACATAGCAGTCTCTTTGGTAAATACATGGAGAGGATCTCATCAGGCCAGTGATCACTGACCCCTAGGCTATACTGAAAAGACCACTAATGTTGCACATTTTACAATATGATTCAACATTTGCAACTTTTCAGGAACATATCTATTGCACATATTTATAACCTTCTAATATATAAGAATATAACAATGATAATTTTAATTGCTAGCAAAATAATTGGTGATAATTTTGCAGAATGATAAAATTTACTTGTGATATGCTAATATTCCTTTCAGACTTACCTGTTTATAAGGGTCGCTCTTGAAATTTCTCTCCATAAATTGCTGATTGTCATAGGTGAAACTGACTTGTGTCACATAGGTAGAGTTCATACCCCAGATTCTAATATATCCAACTTTTAGTGGATTTGAGTCACTCAAATACTTATTGTGTATGGTCTGGATTTGCAAGATGTTCTATAAAGAATTTATAAAGAGAAAAAATACATAATATATTGTTGATAGACTATGATCCGTATTAAAATATTAACAAACCTAAATTTACTTTTATTATATCTGTTTGCTCTTTTTATTTATGTATTTACATTTTTATTGATACATAATAGTTATACATACTTATGGGATACATGTGATATTTTGATACATATATACCATGGGTAGTGATCAAATCAGGGTATTTAGGATATCCATCACCTCAAACGTTCACCATTTTTTGAGACAGAGTCTCACTCTGTCACCCAGGCTGGAGTGCAATGGCGTGGTCTCAGCTCACAGCAACCTCTGCCTCGTGGGATCAAGCAATTCTTCCCCTTCAGCCTCCTGAGTAGCTGGGACTACAGGTGTGTGCCGCCACACCCAGCTAATTTTTGTATTTTTAGTAGAGATGGGGTTTCACTATGTTGGCCAGGCTGGTCTCGAACTCCTGACCTTGTGATCCGCCCACCTCAGCCTCACAAAGTGCTGGGATTACAGGTGTGAGCCACTGCACCCAGACACATTCATCATTTCTTTGCATTGAAACATTTCAACTCTTCTCTTCTAGCTATTTTGAAATATACCATAAATTGCTGTTAACTGTCATCACCCTACTGTGTTATCAAACACAAGAACTCATCCTGCTATTTAACTGTCTCTTTGTTCCCAGTAACCAACTTTTCTTTATGGCCCACACCCCTTCCCAGACTCTGGTAACTATAATTCTACTCTCTACACACTTCATGAAGACATACTTCCTGACTACCTGCTATAATAAATTTGGTAATGCTGAAAATAAGTTTATTGTACCAGAATTATGAAAGTTATTTTCCCTACATTATAAATATTCTAATAATCATTTTGAACAGAAAATATCAGTATTGCTATCTTAGAGATAAGGAAACTGAAGCTCTGGAAAATGAAGTGAGTAGTCCAAGGCAACAAGGCTAGGTAACATAGGTAAAGTTGGAAGTGCAAGGTGCCCCTGTACATAGTACCTCAAGAATTAATTTAGAGTGAGCAAAGAAGTGTGGCAAACAGTCCCTAGACTAAGGACAGTGTGCAAGAAACACAGGAAGTTAACCAAATCATGAATTGTGTAAGTAGTAATACAGGGGTTATAACAATATGATATAAATAATGAGGTGGCAAATGATGAAGGCCCAAGTGAAAATCACAATGGTTATTTTCATGGTTGTGAAGAGAGGAAAAATTACATGAGAGGAAGAGGATCAAGGGAGAACTTAGGAAGGACATGTAACTTCAGAACTCCTGGAAGGATGGGAAGGATTTATTATGATACAGGAAATAGCGGTACAGGGACACACTGAACAAAGGCACATTCATTGAGGAGTGCAAGGACAACCATAGCTGGTGCTGAGTAAACAGAGACATGAGGCCAGGTAGGTAAGGAAGGTAAGATTTTGAAGATTCTATGCAACAAATCAAGGAGATAGTTGTAGTACAGTGAAGCTATGCATTTCTCAATTATGATGGCTGCTGTAAGAAGAGAAAAAAAAATACCCTATTCAATTGGCATTAAGGATGAACAAGACTTTCGCTACTGGGCAGGCAGAAACAAGGGAAAAATCAAGAAAACTGATACAGCTCAAAATAAATGGGTTCTAAAGCTAGTTCTTATTGATTTGAGAGAGTTAATTTTAAATTCCCTGGAATTTTGCAAGCCAGTTGCTCCTTGAAATTGGTTAAGATGGTGGGAGTAGCTACACTACAGAAATTGGCAAATGCTACAAATCATCTCCCACCGCTACAAGCTGGTTTACCAGCCAGGAAACCATTGATAATAGTTATCCCCAGGAAAAGTTGGGAGCTTTCTTTCATTTCAGGCCCCTTATTCTTAAGGAAAAAAATCTATCAAACATCACAGAAATAAGAATTAAGTTATCAGAAAAATGAAATTTGGGAATTAGAAGTTATTAAAGGGCAATGTAATATCTTACAATTTAAAAAAAAACAGATTAAACAGGGTGTCTTTCCTCATTTGCATAATAGCAGTAGAAATAGCACTAAAATTCAGGACTTCCATATCAATAGCTTCATTAAAATAATATTTGAGAGGAAGAAATATGTGGAGTCTTCAAAGCAACTGCTCAATTTAAGAGCAGAGAATATATCCATTTATTAGTATACAAAGTCTTGTAGTTAGTTTCAGAGGGACAAATGCAGGATGGAGCAACATGACGTGATAATCATGTCTATGAGAATAATTTGAATGTCTAAGCTGACCATGAGATTTATATGTGCTAAACATCTGATACATGTGTTAAAAAATAACACAGTGTAATAACAGCAGAAAAATATAAAATCTAGTAAAAAGAGGTAGTAGGCAATATGGAAGTCCATGCTGTCTTATAGAAATATAACGGAAATTATATATGTAATTTAATATTTTCTAGTAGTCACTTTTTTAAAATAAAAGTGGAAAGAAAAAGGGTAAATTAACTTCAAAACATATTTTATTTACATGATATAGCCAAAATGTTTTTATTACATTTTTTCAATATAAAAGTACTCATAAGATATTTTTGATTTTTTTTTTCATTATGCTTTAAGTTCTGGGATACATGTGCAGAACGTGCAGGTTTGTTACATAGGCATACATGTGCCATGGTGGTTTGCTGCACCTATCAACCCATCAGCTACTTTAGGTATTTCTCTTAATGCTATCCTTCCTCTTGCCCCCTACACCCCCGAGAGGCCCCAGTATGTGATGTTCCCCGCCCTGTGCCCATATATTCTCATTGTTCAATTCCCACTTATGATTGAGAACATGCAGTGCTTGGTTTTCTGTTCCTGTGTTAGTTTGCTGAGAATGATGGTTTCCAGCTTCATCCATGTCCCTATAAATGACATGAACTCATTCTTTTTATGACTGCATAGTATTCCATGGTGTATATGTGCCACATTTTCTTTTATCCAGTCTAACACTGGTGGGCATTTGGGTTGGTTCCAAGTATTTGCTATTGTGAAACATATGCATGTGTCTTTATAGTAAAATGATTTATAATTCTTTGGGTGTATACCCAATAATGGGATTGCTGGGTCAAATAGTATTTCTAGTTCTAGATCCCTGGGGAATTGCCACACTGTCTACCACAATGGTTAAACTAATTTACATTCCCACCAACAGTGTAAAAGCATTCCTATTTCTCCACAGCTTTTCCAGCATCTGTTGTTTCCTTACCTTTTAATGATCACCATTCTAACTGTCATAAAATGGTATCTCATTGTGGTTTTGATTTGCATTTCTCTAATGACCAGTGATGCTCAGCCTTTTCTCATATGTTTGTTGGCTGCATAAATATCTTCTTTTGAAAAGTGTCTATTCATATCCTTCACCCACTTTTCAATGATTTTTTTTCTTGTAAAATTGTTTAAGTTCCTTGTAGATTCTGGATATTAACCCTTTGTCAGATGGATAGATTGCAAAACTGTTCTCCCATTCTGTAGGTTGCCTCTTTACTCTGATGATAGTTTGTTTTGCTGTGCAGAAGCTCTTTAGTTTAATTAGATCCCATTTGTCTATTTTGGCTTTTGTTGCCATTGCTTTTTGTGTTTTAGTCATGAGGTCTTTGCCCATGCCTATAGCTTGAATGGCTTTGCCTACGTTTCTTCTAGGTTTTTTATGGTTTTAGGTCTTACATTTAAATCTTTAATCCATCTTGAGTTAATTTTTGTATAAGGTGTAAGGAAGGGGTCTAGTTTCAGTTTTCAGCATGTGGCTAGCCAGTTTTCCCAACACGATTTATTAAATAGGGAATCCTTTCCCCATTGCTTGTTTTTGTCAAGTTTGTCAAAGATCAGATGGTTGTAAATATGTGGTGTTATTTCTGAGGTCTCTGTTCTGTTCCATTGGTCTATATATCTGCAGTAGATTGTAGTAGATATATCTGTAGTATATATCTGCAGTAGATTGTTCTAATTCTGTGAAGAAAATCAATGGTAGCTTGATGGGGATAACATTGAATCTATAAATTACTTTTGACAGTATGGCCATTTTCATGATATTGATTCTTCCTATCCATGAGCATGGAATGTTTTTCATTTGTTTGTGTCCTCTCTTATTTCCTTGAGCAGTGCTTTGTAGTTCTGCTTGAAGAGGTCCTTGACATCCCTTGTAAGATGTATTCCTAGGTATTTTATTCTCTTTGTAGCAATTATGAATGGGAATTTGCCCATGATTTGGCTCTCTGTTATTGGTGTATAGGAATGCTTGTGATTTTTGCACATTGATTTTGTATTGTGAGATTTTGCTGAAGTTGCTTATTAGCTTAAGGAGTTTTGGGGCTGAGACAATGGAGTTTTCTAAATATAAAATTATGTCATCGGCAACTGCAATTTGACTTTCTCTCTTCCAATCTGAATACTCTATTTCTTTCTCTGTCTGATTGCCCTGGCCAGAACTTCCAATACTATGTTGAATAGGAGTGGTGAGAAAAGGCATCCTTGTCTTATGCCAGTTTTCTAAGGGAATGCTTCCAGCTTTTGCCCATTCAGTATGATATTGGCTGTGGGTTTGTCATAAATAGCTCTTATTATTTTGAGATTTGTTCCATCAATACATAGTTTATTGAGTGTTTTTAACAGGAAGAGATATTGAATTTTATCAAAGGCCTTTTCTGCATCTATTGAGATAATCATGTGGTTTTTGTCATTGGTTCTGCTTATATGACAGATTACATTTATCAATTTGCATATGTTGAACCAGCCTTGCATCTCAGGAATGAAGCTAACTTGATTGTGGTGGATAAGCTTTTTAATGTGCTGCTGAATTCAGTTTTCCAGTATTTTATTGAAGATTTTCACATCGATATTCATCAGGGATACTGGCCTGAAATTTTCTTTTTTTTGCTGTGTCTCTGCCAGGTTTTGGTATCAGGATGATGATGGCCTCATAAAATGAGTTAGGGAGGAGTCCCTCTTTTTCTGTTGTTTGGAATAGTTTCAGAAGGAATGGCACTAGCTCCTCTTTGTACCTCTGGTAGAATTCAGCTATAAATCTGTCTGGTCCTGGGCTTTTTTTGGTTGGTAGGCTGCTAATTACTGCCTCAATTTCAGAACTTGTTTTGATCTATTCAGGGATCTGACTTCTTCCTGATTTAGTCTTGGGAGTGTGTATGTGCCCAGGAATTATCCATTTCTTCTAGATTTTCTAGTTTATTTGCATAGAGGTGTTCATAGTATTCTCTGATGGTAGTTTGTATTTCTGTGCAATCAGTGGTGATCTCCCCTTTATCATTTTTTATTGTGTCTATTTGATTCTTCTCTGTTTTCTTCTTTATTAATCTGGCCAATGGTCTATCTATTTTGTTAATCTTTTCGAAAAACCTGCTTCTGGATTCCTTGATTTTTTTTGAAGGCTTTTTCATGTCTCTTTCTCCTTCAATTCTACTTTGATCTTAGTTATATCTTGTCTTCTGCTAACTTTTGAATTTGTTTGCTCTTGCTTCTCTAGTTCTTTTAATTGTCGATTTTAGATATTTTCTACTTTCTCCTGTGGGCATTTAGTGCTATAAATTTCCTTCTAAACATTGCTTTAGCTGTGTCGCAGAGATTCTGGTAGGTTGTGTCTTCATTCTCTTTGGCTTCAAAGAATTTCTTTATTTCTGCCTTAACTTCGTTATTTACGAGTAGTCATCCAGGAGCAGGTTGTTCAGTTTCCATGTAGTTGTGCTGTTTTGAGTGAGTTTCTTAATCCTGAGTTCTAATTTTATTGCACTGTTGTCTGAGAGACTTTGTTATGATTTCCATTCTTTTGCATTTACTGAGGAGTGTTTTACTTCCAATTATGTGGTCAATTTTAGACTTAAGTGCTATGTGGTGCTGAGAAGGATGTATATTCTGTTGATTTAGGCTGGAGAGTTCTGTAGATGTCTATTAGGCCTGCTTGGTTCAGAGCTGAGTTCAAGTCCTGAATATCTTTGTTAATTTTCTGTCTTATTGATCTGTTTAATATTAACACTGGGGTGTTAAAGTCTTCCACTATTATTGTGTGGGAGCCTAAGTCTCTTTGTAGGTCTCTAAGAACTTGCTTTATGAATCTGGGTGCATATATATTGTATTAGATGCATATATATTTAGGATAGTTAGCTCTTCTTGTTGCACTGATCCCTTTACCATTATGTCATGCCCTTGTTTTTTTTTTTTTTTTTTTTTTTATATTTGTTTATTGAAAGTCTGTTTTAGCAGAGACTAGGAATGCAACCCCTGCTTTTTTTCTCTTGTTTTCCATTTGCTTGGTAAATCTTCCTCCATCCCTTTAAATTGAGCCTATATACACCTTTGCACGTGAGATTGGTCTCCTGAATACAGCACACTGACGGGTCTTGACTCTATCCAATTTGCCAGTCTGTGCCTTTTAATTGGGTCATTTAGCCCATTTAAATTTAAGGTTAATAGTATTATGCTTGAATTTGATCCTGCCATTATGATGCTACTGTTATTTTGCCCATTAGTTGATGCAATTTCTTCATAGTGTTGATGGTCTTTATACTTTGGTTTGTTTTTGCAGTGGCTGGTAACAATTTCTCCTTTTCCATATTTAGTGATTCCTTCAGGATCTCTTGTAAGGCAGGCCTGGTAGTGACAAAATCTCTCAGCATTTGCTTGTCTGTAAAGGATTTTATTTCTCCTTCCCTTATGAATCTTAGTTTGGCCGGACATGAAATTCTGGGTTGAAAATTATTTTCTTTAAGAATGTTGAATATTGACTCCCAGTCTCTTCTGGCTTGTAGAGTTTCTGCAGAGAGGTCTACTGTTAGTCTGATGCGCTTCCCTTTGTGGGTAACCCGATCTTTCTTTCTGGCTGCCCTTAACATTTTTTCCTTCATTTCAATCTTGGTGAATCTGATGATTATGTGTCTTGGGGTTGGTCTTCTTTAGGAGTATCTTTGTGGTGTTCTCTGTATTTCCTGAATTTGAATGTTGGCCTGTCTTGCTAGGTTGGCAAAGTTCTCCTGGATAATATCCTGAAGTGTGTTTTCCAACTTGGTTCCATTATCTCTGTCACTTTCAGGTACACCAATCTAATTTGGGTTTGTCTTTTCACACAGTCCCATATTTCTCACAGGCTTTGTTCATTCTTTTCATTATTTTTTCTCTAATCTTGTCTTCACACTTTATTTCATTAAATTGATCTTAATCTCTGATATCCTTTCTTCTGCTTGATCAATTTGGCTATTGATACTTGTGTATGCTTCACAAAGTTCTCATGCTGTGCTTTTCAGCTTTGTCAAGTCATTTATGTTCTTCTCTAAACTGGTTATTCTAGTTAGCAATTCCTCTAACCTTTTATCAAGGTTCTTAGCTTCCTTGCATTGGGTTAGAACATTCTCCTTTAACTCAGTGGAGTTTGTTATTACCCACTTTCTGAAGCCTACTTCTGTCAATTTGTCAAACTCATTCTCCATCCTGTTTTGTTCCCTTGCTGGAGAGAAGTTGTGATCCTTTGGACAAGAAGAGGCATTCTGGTCTTTGGAATTTTCAGCTTTTTTGTGCCAGTTTTTCCTCATCTTCACAGATTTATCTACCTTTGGTCTTTGCTGTTGGTAACCTTTGGATGGAGTTTTTGTGCGGTCGTCCTTTTTGTTGATGTTGATGCTATTGCTTTCTCTTTGTTAGTTTTCCTTCTAATAGGCCCCTCTTCTGCAGGTCTGCTGGAGTTTGCTGGGAGTCTACTTCAGATCTTGTTTGCCTGGGTATCACCAGCAGAGACCGCAAAACAGAAAAGAATGCTGCCTGATCCTTCCTCTGGAAGCTCTGTCCCAGAGGAGCACCCGCCAGATGCCAGCCAGAGCTCTCCTGTATGAGGTGTCTGTCAACCCCTGCTGGGAGGTGTCTCACCATCAGGAGACACAGGGGTCAGGGACCCACTTGAGGAAGCAGTCTGTTCCTTAGCAGAGCTCGAGCACTGTTCTGGGAGATCCACTGCTCTCTTCAGAGCCAGCAGGCAGGCATGTTTAGGTCTGCTGAAACTGTGCCCACAGCTACCCCTTCCCCCAGGTTCTCTGTCCAGGGAGATGAGAATTTTATCTATAAGTCCCTGACTAGAGCTGCTGCCTTTCTTTCATAGATGCCCTACCCAGAGAGGAGGAAGCTATAGAGGCAGTTTGGCTACACTGGCTTTGTGGTACTGTGGTGGGCTCTGCCCAGTCCAAATTTCCCAGTGGCTTAGTTTACCCTGTGATGGAAAAACTGACTACTCAAGCCTTAGTAATGGCAGACACCCCTCCCTCCACCAAGATTGAGCAACCCAGATCGATTTTAGACTGCTGTGCTAGTAGTGAGAATTTTAAGCCAGTGGATCTTAGCTTGCTGGGCTCTGTAAGGGTGGGAACTGCTGAGCTAGATCACTTGCCTCCCTGGCTTCAGCCCCCTTTCCATGGGAGTGAACACTTCTGTCTCACTGGCATTCCAGGCACCACTGGGGTATGAAAAACAACTCCTGCAAGTAGCTGGGTGTCTGTCCAAAATGATACACAATTTTATGATTGACACCTACGGCCCCTGTGGTGTAGGCACCCAAGGGAATCTCCTGGTCTGTGGGTTGTGAAAACCATGGGAAAAGCATAGTAGCTGAGCCATATAGCACTATGCCTCACAGCACAGTCCCTGACAGCTTCCCTTGACTAGGGCAGGGAGTTCCCCGACCCCTGAATTTCCTAGGTGAGGCAGTGCCCCACACTGCTTTGGCTTTCCCTCTGTGGGCTGCACCCACTGTCTAATCAGTGCCAATGAGATGAACTGGGTACCTCAGTCGGAAATGCAGAAGTCACTGCTGTCTGCATTGGTCTCACTGGGAGCTGTACATCAGAGCTGTTCCTATTCAGCCATCTTGCCCGGGAAGCCCATAAATCATTTTTGAATTTTTTTTTTTTTTTTGAGACGGAGTCTTGCTCTGTCTCCAGGCTGGAGTGCAGTGGTGCAATCTCGGCTCACTGCAACCTCCGCCTCCTGGGTTCAAGCGATTCTTCTGCCTCAGCCTCCCGAATAGCTGGGACCACAGGCGTGTGCCACCACACCCGGCTAATTTTTTTGTATTTTTAGTAGAGACAGGGTTTCACCATGTTGGCCAAGATGGTCTCGATCTCTTGATCTCGTGATCTGCCCTCCTCAAGTTTTTTAAAGCTAACTTTTGAATATTTCACATTAGGCTAGCATATTTCAAGTGCTCAGTAGCCACATGTGGCTAGTGGCTATCATATTGGATAGGGCAGCTCTAAAATATGCTCTCAATTCTGATGTTTTAAAAGAAATCTAGGTTAACTGGATTCTAAACAGAATAATCAGATCTGGAAACCAGTATAAGCAGGAAATAGAGGAAACATGAAGTTAGCCTGGTGATACGTATTTCTAAGAAAAAAGGAATAACTGAGGGACATCTTCACATATGTGAATTGCTGTTATAGAAGAAAAATAGACTTGTGCTATACTACCCCTTAAAGTGCCTACATAAAAAGAGACAAGCAGAATACAGGTTTGACCTAGAATGATCCTTCTCATACTCTAATTAAAATTATACAGATTATCCACAGGATCATTTAACATACAAGGTGCATTGATTACATCACTGTCATGAATTATTCAGCCCTTACAAATCCATACCCCTTTCCATGCAATTTTGCAATGCCCTCCCACTCCAGTTGAGGCATTCTGTCCCTCTCTGTCTCTGGGCTTGACCATGTGACTTTGCATTGCTAATGGAAAATTAGTCAACTCAATATGAAAAAAAAAAAGGATTTTAAAAAGAACTAAGGGATCTCCACTTTCATTTTTATTTTAGCCCTCTTCCATAATTATGAAGGAGCCATACCTAGACCTTCCCACAAGGCCATCTTAGATCATATGAGAATCAGCTGACCCCCTCCCAGATAGGTGAATACAGCCAAGATTATCTAAACAGCCCAACAGATCCAAGACTGACTTGGCAAAGATCAGCCAAGACCAGGCCCATATCCTCTGAACCCTGCAAGCTCACGAGCCAAGTAAATGCTTATTGTTAGATACCACTGATGTTTTAAGGTGTCTTTTATGCATTGCTGCAAAATAAATAGCTTATATAGTATTTTTCTTTCAAGATTTTTCAGCCAGAAAATTTCTCATCTTTGGAAAACATGTTATACATTTAAGTCCCCATTTTTTTCTCCAGCATTATATGAATTCCAAGTTTCTTTTCATAGAGATGATATAAAACTAGCAAAATAAGGATTTTCTTGTTTTTCTTCCTTATTTTAATGACAACGGACCTGGATTATAAAAGTAAAGTCAAGACAAACCTCCTATTAAGATGTGGGATATTACATTTACACAGTTAACTGTAATGTTTAATCTGTAGACAACAGGGAAAAGATTTATAAATTGCAGTAAATTAGTCTTACCTGAGCTGCTATAAAGTTTGCCAGAAAATAATTTCCATTTTCATAGGTATCTGCAAACAAGAAAAAGAAAAGAATAAATGTCTACTAGTTGCTTCAATTACAGAAAATATTCTTGTGCACAGTCAGAAAATATCTCAATAGGGTCACAATTAGTGATGATTGTCACCTCTCTGGGGGGTACTGAAGATAGTGACTAAGGGACTATTTCACTGCATGTTAGTGTTGGGATGTGCAAATGGAAATGGGTACCTTGCCATGGAGGTCAGAAGGTTACAAATGCAAGAGAATCTGGATTGAATTAATAATAGATTCCATAGCTGAAGTGTAGAGACTACTGTTTGGTTATTCTGTGTGACTACTACCAAGCACATAGTCATGGGAGTTCACATAGCTATGATGTTAAAGGCTATGATAATAAGGCAGAGGTGAGTGGTTAGGAATTTAGACTCCCAATTTAGACATGGATTGAAATCCCAACTCCTGCACTTAACAGTTGTGCAACCTCAGACAATTTACTTACATTTTATCATCTGTAGAATGGAGATAGTAGTACCTAGTTAATGGCAGTAAGGTACATAACATTATGCTTGTGCAGAATAAGTGCTTAAAATTGGTTGCTCACTGTCATGGAAGTCATAATCATCTTCACCTTCACCATTCTTCCCTCCCTACTCTTAGTTCATCCTCCCACAGTGCTCCAGATTCCAAGTATTTCTGCCTCTGTAGAATTTACTCCATCACTTTTTCCCTATACCTTCTCTGCTTTTTCAGATGACCATTATGCTCCAAAGTACTCTGTTCTGACAAAACTTTTACTTCATTCTATTTATATCAAGCTACTGCCACGTTTCTTTTATTACCATATATCTTAAAAAGGTGGCCTTTACTTGTTATGTCTGTGTGCCCAACTCATAATTTTATCTTACATCTTCTAAACTCCAGCTCCTGTGTTTCCTTTTTCCATGGAATCTGACCCTTTCTAAGTCACCAGTGACATAGTATATAAAATCTAAATATCTCCTCAGATTGTTCAAGATTTTTAGACCACTTTGCTCATACTCCTTTGAAATACTCATTTGATACTCCGTTCTCCATTAAAATACTCCTTACTTGATGTCTCCTCCCCATCTGGTTCTTATAAGTCCCTGTTCCTTCAAAGTCAGTTTCACTTCATGTTCTGTTCTTGGCCCTTCTCAGCATTCCAACTCTTGACAGTATTCCAACATATTCTCTCCCAAACCAACTAACTCTCTATGTGTTCTAAGTTACTTCCATTTTTATGGAAACAATTATACAATCCATATTTTAAAGTTTAGTCTTGGCTAGAAAATGTAACCTGGGCAAACACTACAGCCTCTTCTAGCAGTTAATAAAAAAATTGTAAAGAATGGGATTCTGTTAACATGTTCTTTTAAGATTATCTTTGACCTAGCCATTATGTCACCTTATGTGAGGAAAAGTTATAAATAGTTCCAAGTCTGTTAACAGAAACTTTAAGTTATACTTACACTGTATCTTAGTAGTTTAAATTTGAATTTCTAAGCCCATTTGATTTTTAAAAAGGGTAAAAATCTTCTCTGTAAAAATTGAAAAGTTCAAAAGTTTCAGGTACTGTTAATTTTTAACCTTAAGACTAAAATATACTGTAATAGAAAGTTTAAATTTGTAGGAAATGGCTTTGTTCCTTTAAATTTTTGAAACATATTGCTCATAGGGGGTTGATTTTGCATACTAATTGTGATGTTATTAACCTACTATGACATCACTTATCTACTCCTAATTAGCTAAACCTATGTCAAAGGACTCTCTATGTTCTCTTAAAACATTGATCCTCAATTAGCAGTAATTTTGCCTCTCTGGGGACATTTTACAATACAATACTTAGAAATCATGCAGTTATCTTGAAAATGTGTGCTTTTGACACCAAGTGAGGAGAGGGCAGGGATGCTCCTAAACATCTATAATAACCAGCCCAGCCACCACTATAAAATAATCACTTAGACCAAAATGTTAATATTCTTGAGGTTGAGAAAACCTGCTTTAAAATAAGGCCCATTTTTGAAAAAGAAGAATAAAATTGAAGAACTCACACTTCCTGATTTTAAAACTTACTACAAATCCACTGTAATCAAGACAGTGCCATGCTGACATAAAAACAGACATATAGATTAATGCAATAGAATTGAAAATTCAGAAATAAATCCTCACATTAATGGTCTATTGATTGCTAACAAAAATTCCAAAATAATTCAATGAGAAAATAATAGTCTTTTCACAATTGGTTCTGGGACAACTGGAATCCACATACAAAATAAAGAAGTTAGACCCCTGCCTCACACCATACTCAAAAATTACCTCAAAAAGAATCAAAGACCTAAATGTAAGAGCTAAAACTATAAAACTCTTAGAAGAAAACCAAATAGCAAATACATGAGACCTTTCAATGGGCCACGATTTCTTAGATATAACAACAAAAGCACATTAAACAAATAGAAAAAAAAAGATAAATTAAACTTCATCAAAATTTAAAAGTTTGTGCCTCAAAAGAGGCATCTGCTAAATGAGAGAAAAGATTTGAAAATCATGCATCAGATAAGGAACTTTTATCTAAATTCTATAAAGACTATGTATGATTAAATAATAAAGACTTTAATTTTAAAATGTGCAAAGAAAATGAATAGTAATTTCTCTGAAGAAAATGTACACATGGGTAATAAGTACATGTAAAGATGTTCAACAACATTAGTGATCAGAGAAACATAAATTAACCAAAACCACAATTAAACTACAGCTTTTTTCCCACTACAGTGACTATTATATAAAAGATAGATAATAAATGTTGACAAAGAAGAAGGGAAATCAGAACCCTCATACACTGCTGATTGGGATGTAAAATAGTGCTGCCTCTATAGAAAACAGTTTGATATTTCATCAGCAGTTAAACATAGAGTTACCATAAAAGCCAGAAATTCTACTCCCAGGCATATACACTACACAAGAGAGTTTTTGAGAGTGTGTCTCTTCAAGAACTTATACTCAGATGTTCATAGCAGCATTATTTATAATAGTCAAAAAGTAGAAACAACCCAAATGTCCATCAATTGATGAATGGATATACACCAAGTACTTGTCATGATCTGACAATGTAAAATAGTCTGCAGTCCCATTGGCAAGAGTGTGACTGAGATGCCAAAGTGCTGAATGTGTCTTATCATTGGCACTGACTCCTTTTATGATCATTCCTTGCTCACCTAGAAAACCCTTGATTAAACAAACGTTCATCTTCCACAAAGACTTAATTTGAGGGGAAAAAAAAAACTATGTACTTTCCCAAGAAATAAGAACCATTAAAATGCATTTAATAAATACAGTTTTTTAATTTAAAAATTGGCACTGTAGTATATTATGCCCTTATATGGCTCAAGTCCTGCCACACTTTGAAATCCAGGATGGCTGGTCAATCTTCTCTTTCTGACTTTTGGATTTCTTATTGGCTTATTAACCACACTAACTTTATTTTATTTACTTATTTATTTTCATTTTGTTTTCATAAGCTAAACATGCTAATTTTAATGTAATGTGTCTCATATTAAAAGTTTAGAATGCAGTTTTATTTATTTTACATATTAATGGCACATTTTATTCAGAACTCATGTGCCAGGAATGTTTTATACATGTTAAATCATTTTATCCTCATAAAATTACAATAGAGGTGTATGTTGTACATACTAAAGAAGAAGAAATAGAGAAAATGAAATAAGTAGTTTTCCAGAAGACATACAACTAGAAAGTTACTGAGATGGTATTCAAACTTAGATGTATTTAATTTTAGAATATCACATGCTTCTCCATAGTTTCTTATCAGATTATGTTAAAAAGGAAGTCCAAAGACTGAACTGAGCTCTGAAGAGAGAAGTTGTCTAATTCCTTCATATTTCTTTAGCAAGTTTTCACCCATAGAAAATCAAATTACTTGAAAAATATCTCTCATATACTATATTAAGTGAATATAGTATTATACCATATTATCCATAAACTGTTAGGAGAAATTTAAAATACTATTTAAAATACCATCAAAAGCTTAAAAATACTTAGGAAATATTTAACAAAATATGTACAAGACCCATAAACTGAAAATTATAAAACATTGCTAAGAGCAATTAAAGAAGATCTAAGTAAATGGTGATTGTATATAGATAGATAGGTAGATAAGTAGATAAGTAGACAACAGAAAGAGACAGAGAAAAGAAGAGATGACAAATATCTAAAAATTGGTCTTAAGAATAAAAGCAATTCCAGTCAAAATTCCAGAAGGTAGTCTTGTTGTTGTTAAAAATTGACAAGCTGATTTTAAAACCTGTGTGAAATACAAAACAGCTAAAATAACCAATGCAATTTTAAAAAAGAAGAACATGAAGAGTATTTCCTTCTAGGATTTTTATAGTTTGAGGTCTTACATTTAAATCTTTAATCCATCTCAAGTTAATTTTTGTATACAGTGAAAGGTAAGGGTTCATTTTCATTCTTCTGCATATGGCTAGCCAGTTTTCCTGGCACCATTTGTTAAATAAAGAGTCTTTCCCCACTGCTTGTTTTTGTCAGCTTTGTCAAAGATCAGATGGTTATAGGTGTGAGGCTTTATTTCTGGACTTTCCATACTGGTCTATTGATATGTGCCTGTTTTTATACCAGTACTGTGCATGCTGTTTTGGTTACTGTAGCCTTATAGTACAGCCTGAAGTTGGGTAGTGTGATACCTCTGGCTTTGTTCTTTTTGCTTAGGATTGCTTTGGCTATTCGAGCTCTTTTTCTGGTTCCTTAGGAATTTCAGAATAGTTTTTTTCTAATTCTGTGAAAAATGATGTTGCTAGTTTCATAAGAATAGTGTTGAATCTATATATTGCTTTGGCTCTTTGAATCCATGAGCATGGAATGTTTTTTTCCATTTATTTGTGTCTTGCCTGATCTCTCGACGTTGGTTTTGGCAAAGATTGTTGGCTAAGTCCCCAAAAGCAATTACAACAGAAACAAAATTTGGCAAGTTGGACTAAAGAGCTTGAAAGAAACTATCAACAGAATAGGCAACCTACAGATTGAGAGAAAATATTCACAAGCTACACATCCAACAAAGGTTGTATAGATTCTATACAACCAGATTCTGTAAGAAACTTAAACAAATCAAGAAGCAAAAATCAAATAACCCCCACACATGGGCGCAGGGAGGGGAACATCACACACTGGGGTCTGTTGGGGGGTGGGAAGCTAGGGGTGGGACAGCAGAGGGCCAGGAGGTAGGGGAGGGATAACATTGGGAGAAATGCCTGATATAGGTGATGGGGACATGGAGACAGCAAACCACCATGGCATGTGTGTACCTATGCAACAATCCTGCAAGACCTGCACATGTACCCCAGAACTTAAAGTACAATAAAAATAAAATAAATAAATGTAATAAAAAATAATTTTTAAAAACAGGCAAAGGGCATGAACAGACACTCCTCAAAAGAAGACACGTAAGTGGCCAATAAATATGAAAATGTTTATCATCACCAATCATTAGAGAAATGCAAATCAAAACCACTATTATTAAGAGGTCAAATAATAATGTGTGCTTGCAAGGCTGCAGAGAAAAGGAAACACTTAAACAACATGTAAACACCGTTGGTTAAAATGTAAGTTAGTGCAGCAGTTGTGGAAAGTAGTCTGAAGATTTATCAAAGAAGTTAAAATAGGACTACCATTCAACCCAGCAATCCCATTACTTGATAGATACCCAAAGGAAAATAAATCATTCTACTGAAAGGACCCATGCACTTGTATGTTCTTCGCAGTGCTATTTCCAATTGCAAAGACATGGAATCAACCCGGGTGCCTATCAACAAAGAATTGGATAAAGAAAAAGTGGTACATATATACCATGAAATACTACAACAGCCCATAAAAAAGATTGAAATCATGTCCTATGCAGCAGGTTGGATGCAGCTGTTGGCCACAATCTTAAGAAAATTAACACAGAAAAGAAAGCCAAATAATGCATTTTCTTACTTATAAGTGGGAGCTAAACACAGTACATATGGACATAAAGATGGGAACAACAGACACTGCAGGCTACTAGAGAGGGTAACAAGGAATAGGGGACATGAGTTGAGAAACTACTCATTAGTTACTATGTTCACTACCTGGGTGGTGGGATCCATACCCCAAACCTCAGCATCATACAATATATCCATGTAACAAACCTGCACATTTACCCTGGATCTAAAATAAAAGTTGAAATTATAAAAATAAATTAAAAAGAAAAATAAACAGAAGAACAAAGTAGGATAAGTTATCCAATCTAATTCTATCACCAACTATAAAGCTATGTTAGTCAAGGCAGTATGGTATTGGCTTAAGGAAAATAGATCATATAAATCAATGAAACAGAATAAATAATCAAAAAAAAACCCTCTCAACCATAACCTACTGTTATTTGACAAAAGTGACAAGATAATAAAATAAGGAAAAGACTGTACTTTCAAAAATGTGGTGCTGGAACAATTGGATAAATACATGAGAAAAAATGGAATGTTGGCATACACATATACATACATACATAAAAATTTCATGAAAAATAGATGATGGGCTTCAGTGTGAAAGCTAAAACTTTAAAACTTTCAAAAATAAAAAGAGCCTGCATGCCCAAAGCCAGACTAAGCAAAAAGAACAAATCTGGAAGCATCGCATTACCTTACTTCAAACCATTCTATAAGGCCATAGTCACCAAAATAGCATGGTACTAACATAACAACAGGCACATAGACCAATAGAACAAAATAGAGAACCCAAAAATAAACCCAAATACTTACATCCAACTGATCTTTGACAAAGCAAACAAAAACATAAAGTGGGGGAAAGGTCACCCTATAGAACAAATGGTGCTAATTGATAAGCCACATGTAGAAAAATGAAACTGGATCTTCATCTCTAACCTTACACAAAAACAAACTCAAGATGTTTCAAGGACTTAAATCTAAGACCTGAAACTATCACAGTTCTAGAAGATAACTTCAGAAAAACCCTTCTAGACATTGGCTTAGGCAAAGACTTCATGACCAAGAACCCAAAAGTAAATGCAACAAAAACAAAGATAAATAGGTGGGACTTAATTAAACTAAAGAGCTTCTGCACAGCAAAAGGAACAGTCAGCAGAGTAAACAGGCAACCCATGAAGCAAGAGAAAATCCACAATCAAACATCAGACAAAGGACTAATATTCAGAACCTACAAGGAACTCAAATAAATTAGTAAGAAAAAAACAAACAATTTCATCAAAAAGTGGGTTAAAGACATGCATAGACAATTTTCAGAAGAAGATTTACAAATGGCCAACAAACATATGAAAAAAATGTTCAATATTAGTAATGATCAGGGAAATACAAATCAAAACCACAATGCAATACCACCTTACTCCTACAAGAATGGCTGTAATAAAAAAAAAATCATAAAAGAATAGATGTTGGCATTGATGCATGAAAAGGAAACACTTTTACACTGCTGGCGGGAATGTAAACTAGTACAATGACGTGGAAAAACAGTGTGGAGATTCCTTAACCAAAAGTAGAACTACTATTTAATCCAGCAATCCCACTACTGGGTATCTACTCAGAGGAAAAGAAGTCATTACACAAAAAAGACACTTGCAGGCTCACACCTGTAATCCCAGCACTTTGGGAGGCCAAGACAGGCAGATCGCAAGATCAGGAGTTTTAGACCAGCCTGACCAACATGGTGAAACCCCGACTCTACTAAAAATACAAAAATTAGCCAGGTGTGATGGTGGGTGCCTGTAATCCCAGGTACTCAGGAGGCTGGGTCAGAGGAATCACTTGAACTTGGGAGGCGGAGGTTGCAGTGAGCTGAGATTGCACCTTTGTACTCCAGTCAGGTGACGGAGTGAGACTCAGTCTAAAAAAAAAAAAAACGATACAACACTTGACATGCATGTTTATAGCTGTCCAAGTGCCCATCAATCAATAAGTGGATAAATAAATGGTGGTATGTGTGTATATATATGTATGTGTATATACGTGTGTGTGTGTGTGTGTGTGTGTGTGTGTGTGTATATATATATATATATATATGATGGGAAAGTACTCAGCCATAAGAAAAGATGAGTTGATGTTATTCACAGTAACCTGGTTAGAACTGGAGACTATTATTCTAAGTGAAATAACTCTGGAATGGAAAACCAAACATCATACGTTCTCACTCATAAGTGGGAGCTAAGCTATTAAGATTCAAAGGCATAAGAATGATACAATAGACTCTGGGGACTTGGGGGAAAAGGTGGGAAGGGGGTGAGGGATCAAAGACTACAAATTGGGTTTAGTGTATACCAAAATCTCACAAATTGCTACTGAAGAACTTATTGATATAACCACTGCCACCTGTTCCCCCAAAACCTATGGAGATTAAACAAATTTTGAAAATATTATACATATATATATATATATATATGGTAACCCTGGGATAGGCCAAGACATGAAATATGCAAATCATAAAATAAAAGCATAAATAAATTGATGTTTATCAAAATTAAGCTTTGCTTTTTACAAGACGCCATAATAGAACTGAAAAGGCAAACCACAGACAGGGAGATGCAAATTGTATGCCTGACAAAGGACTGGTATACATAAGTTACAGCTCAATAACAAAAAAAAATGCAGCAATAAATGGGCCAAGGACTTGAACCAATACCTCAGAGAAGAAGACATTCAACTGGCCAATAAACACATAATAAGATGCTCAACATCAAGCTCAATCATAATTAAATACAAATTAAATCTATAATACAATGCACTATATATCTACCAAAATAATTACAATTTTAAAAATCGACAATACTAAGTATTGGTGAGGATGTGAAAAACTAGAACTTTCAATTAATGGATAATAGTACAGCCACTTTAGAAAATCATTTGCCAATTTCTTCAGAAACTAAATGTGTATTTACTGTATGACCTGGCTCAGAAATTCCACTCCCACTTTTGTACCCAAGAGAGATGAAAATGTATGATCACAAAATAATTTACATTCAAATAATAATGCCAGATTTATTTTAGTGGTCAAAAGATTAAACCACTGAAATATTCATCATTAAATACACTGGTCAATAGTCATATGGGCTATTACCATGGAAGACACCATGGATTATTATTAGTTAGAAATAAAAAGTAATTAATTCCTTTTACATGCCACAGCATGGATGAATATAAAAAGCACTTTGCTAAGTGAAAAATGCTAAAAATACAAAAATAGTACATATTGGATGATTCTATTCATACAAAATCTAGAAAATATAAATCTAATCTACAGTGACAGAAAGCAGAGCAGGAGTTGCCAGATGCTAGAAGGAAGGATGAAGAGTGGGGAGAAGCTGACGAGAAAGGAGTACAGCTGTCCCTGGGTATCTATACGGGGTTGGTTCCAGGACCCCTCAGATATCAAATTCCATAGATGCTCAAGTTCCTTATATAAAATGGTGTGATATTTTCATATAACCTACACACATCCTCCCATGTACTTTAAATCATCTCCAGAGTACTTATAATAACTGATCCAATGTAAACACTATGTAAATCACTGTTATCCTGTATTGTTTACAAAATAATAACAAAAAAACATATTTGTACATGGTTAGTACAGATGCAACTATTATAGGCTAACTACATTTTCAAGCCACCGTTGGATGAATCTGCAAGCTGACTATAAATGGGGAACTTTTGGGGTTATAAAACTATTCCACATCTTCATTGTAGTAGTGGCTATACAACTGTATACATTTGTCAAAACTTAACTGTATTCTTAAAATGGATACATTTTATTTGTATAAATCACAAGTCTTTTAAAGTTTATTAAAAGACAGTAATATCACTTCCAGGAATCTACTCTATGGACATAATCTAAAATGTAAACAAAGGTTAATACTCAAGGATGTTATTTATGGGCTGGGAACAGTTGCTCATGCCTGTAATCCCAGCACTTTGGGAGGCCGAGGCGGGTGGATCACTTGAGGCCAAGAGTTCGAGACCAGCCTGGCCAACATGGTGAAACCCCATTTCTACTAAAAATACAAAAATTAGCTGGGTGTGGTGGCAGGCGCCTGAGCTACTCTGGGAGGCTGAGGCACGAGAATCACTTGAACCTGATAGAAGGAGTTAAAGAGAACTGAGATTACACCACTGCCACCTGGATGAGAGAGTGAGACTCAAAAAAAAAAAGGATGTTATTTATAACAATAAAAACTATAACCATCCTGTACATATCCTCTCAATAGAATATGACCAAGATAATGGTATTTATAGGGACTGAATAATAACATTCACACGTTTCTGTCATTATGTTAGAGGAAAATAAACAGGATTCGCAAATTAAATATGCAGAATATTTTCAGCCATATTACAAATTAAGCATTTTCTTAATATAAAAGCCAGTTAGTACAGCAAAAATATTAAAAGTGCTTGTTTTTTTCTAATTTTCTATCTTTAACATGTATAATAAAGAGTATCTTTCCTTTAATGAGAATTTCTTATCCTTATAATGAAGGAACCTAAAAGAGAAGGACTCTCTAGAAATATTAGTAGTGAAAAACAAGCTATAATTTCAGAAAATGCGGTATTTTGCAAGATTAGAAGGTTCTGGTCCACAGTAATAATTAGTGAAAAGTGAGAGTCAGTCGGTAACAGTGTGTCCGTATTTCTGCAGAAAGGTCTGAGTTAGAGGGTGTTCTGATTATAATGACAAATCCCACTTACCCAAAGTAGAACTAACATGTTCTGCCTCAATTAGGGAAAGGAAACATACAAAGTATTATTTCATTGATGTAAGTATCCTTTTGGCAATGCTTTATTCCCAATTTATGAGTCACCAAGAAATTTTCTAACCTCTAAATTGCCTCCTGAGCAGGCCTATTTATGAGGAACTGGATGCCTGGTATTGATGGCTGACGCAAATAATAGAGTCATGTTTCTGTCCCATTGATAATGAATGAACCAACAGGCTGATATTTGCATCCACACTTCTTTTTAAATAAAGGGTGAGACAGTTATACAGAGATAGATCATCCCTGGCTGAATCCATAACAGCAAGTTCCTGAACCTACAAAGCTGGGGACTGTACCTAGTCTATACTAATTATAGCATAATATAAATGAGCAGGCAAAATTCTCCAGATGTTATTGACTTATTGACAACAGGCAGAGATAGGTTTTCAGTTCATGCTAATTATACGCTGAGCCTCAATGGTATGATTTTTCTAAATGTCATATAGGGACCCTGGAAAGTTTACACTCACCAATGCTTTGTCCATCATCCCAGAACATCTGGCCTTCAGCTTTCCCATTGTCATCCAAAGCAACAATCAATCCCATAAACTTTTGTCGACTATCAAAAAAAAAATGAGTTATTTTTCTCTAGATTGCAGATTGTAAGAATAAAGAACAGACTGTGTTAAAAATATTACTTATCCAGAAATAAATGTATTAAATATGTATATAAAGTTCTGAAAATAGGTAAAATAGATAAAATATAAGACACTTAAAAGTTAATAGAAAACGGCCAGGTGTGATGACTCACACCTGCCCAGCACTTTGAAAGGCCAAGGTGGGTGGATCATGAGGTCAGGAGTTTGAGACCAGCCTGACCAACATGGTGAAACCCCTTCTCTACTAAAAATACAAAAATTAGCCAGGCGTGGTGGCACACGCCTATAAGCCCACCTACTCAGGAGGCTGAAGCAGGAGAATTGCTTGAACCCAGGAGGCAGAAGTTGCAGTGAGCCAAGATCACACCACTGCACTCCAGCCTGGGTTACTGTGTAAGTTTTTTTCTCAAAAAAAAAAAAAAAAAAAAAAAAAAAGTTAATGGAAAACATTTAAAATATAATAAAACATTTAGTTTCACTTCAATTTCCAAAATTCAAATATACATCCAAGTAATATAATGAAATATTAATTTCATAGGAAGAAAATCCCTCAAAAGAGAATCCTCAGTAGCTTTCAGGTTGCCACAGAATAAAATCCAAAGTAGTTGTCTTGTCATTCACTACCCTCCAGAATTTGATCCTCATCTGCTGGAGTTTTACTTATTTTATCTCTTCCTTTGTCTGTGCTCCAGTTAAACTGGATGGCTTACAGTTCCCAAACCCAACCCATTTTTCATCTTCAGTTCTTTAAACTGACCAGGATCTCTCTGTCCCCTGTCTTTGTACATTCAAATCTCATTCATTATGCAAGATCCAGCTCAAAGCCCTCTTTTATATAAAACCATGTGTTACACTACAAGACTGAAAGTTAACTTCTTTCCTTTTGAGTTGTTATTGTTTCTATGTGCCTCTCTTGATGTGATGTGTTCTGTCTAATCAATGATTTTATAAATTTTTACATATTATATGTTTATTATATATGTGCATCCATATATAAATTAAAACACACACACACACACAAACACACACACATATCTTTCCTTGGTTGACCAGAGTAGACCTAGGAATGAGCATTAGTCCTTGGGTAGGACAAGAACTCAATCCTACCTCGTCCTTGTTTGATCACAAGTCAAAGAACTCATTAATATTCCCTACTCCTTTTTAATTGCATGGAAAGAGAAACATTTTTCTGCCTTCAGGAACATTTTTGTTTTTGATACAGCACTACAGACAAAAACCAAAAATCTCCCTAGGAGTAACTTCATGAACTCATCTTCCTCCAGTTCCCACCCAGAAAGCACTCACAGGATCTGACCAATAAAACCTGTTGGCTATTTAATTTATAATCCACATATCCCTGGTAAAGGTGGGACAGCCTCCTGTAAGGCTGCCTCAGTGCGGTATAGCAAGAGGCTGTTAGACATCGCCTCTTCTCCTAACCTGGAGTGAGTGTTCATTGCAGGCTCTTGCCAGGGCAGGATGTAGCCTCCTCTGATGTGAAGGTTGATGTGGTCAAGGGGAGCATCCAGGATTTTCCAGTGACCTATCGATTTGTTGCTAGTTTCCTAGAAAGGAGAATATAGGCAATGATGAGAAATAAATATATTAAATTAGAGCATGTTTTATTACAAGTCCTTCCTTTCCTGGGAAGCATGTCAGAAAGTCAACAAAAGACTGCAAACCTAAAGAGAAAATCTCTGATCTTTCATTTTTGCTTAAGACTTTGAAAATCTAGTCTTGTCTTTGTATCTCCAGAAAAGTTGAGAGGCAAGCACAGGGGTGAGTGGGGAGCTTCAATGTGATATAGGTACTCAGATTTTATCTATGCTCTTATAATACATGCTTTCATTTAAACAAACCTTGCAAGGCTAAAAATGTCATAAATTATTGCCTTAGGAAATATGTACTTAGAAATAGGAGGAGGCTTCATCCACCTCTCCACCCTGCACGGCCCAACCTGGTTCTTCACAAATATATTAGTTCTTACCGTGCTATAGTCATACCAAAGGCCTTTGGGAAAATAAGCAGAGATCTTAAATGTGCTCTGAAACATAAAATTGATATGTCATTATGAATATTTCAATAAAAGTTTTTCATTTTTATTTTCAAAACACTATGTAGAATTAAGAAAAAAATGAAAATTTTATTAGTGATTGTAATAATTTGAGAGATTCTATTAAGAAAAATCCTGAAAAATTCTTCCTCAAAACTACAGAAAAATGTATTTTTAAAAGTAAATTGTAATAGCATACACGCAATGACAAAATTTTAAAACGAGAAATCAGTCAGTGTTGTAAAGATTTCATTAACACAGAGATCTTAAAAAAAAAAGAAAAAGATCTCCTGTAGATGTTCTAGAAAGACATTCACCTGAAAATAGTGAGCTGGACAAAACAAGATAATCTTTAAAATGCTTTTCCCATGATTTTAGATAATGTGATTGAAGGGTTTCTGATCTACAATGAAGAACTCACACGTTCCAACACAGGGCTGATTAAGATGGCAGGGCCCAACATGAACTGGCGGTCTATATCCCACGTTGTCTTATCATCCATAAACCTTAAAAAATAAATGGGAAAAATTCACTCATCCTCTTATGACTGCTACAGAGGATTATTTAGACCTGCTGCTTGGGGAAAGAGGCTGCACTCACTCATGGAGAAGGGGCCGGACAACAGTGCTGCCCTCAACGTGAGCTTTATGCATCAGAGTATAGAGATAAGGAAGCAGAGTGTATCTGGTCTCCAGGACTTTTCTGGACAACATCTCAAAGGTTGAATTCCAGGCCACAGGATCTTGTCTCTGTAGGGATAAAGGACCATACAATAGATCACCTCATTTTCACTCCATCCCAGTGACATCAGAAAAGAATCAATGGGAATTTATTCAATACGTAGGTTACAAGCCACTTATTCCTTCATTCCTAGCCTACCCTTTCCCCATCTCTGCCACCCTACAAAATTAGAATTTCTTGCTTTTTTCCTCTTTATCACTGATTCCTAAGTCCCTGGAATAGGTCCAGCTCTGGCCCTCAACATGTATATATAGAGATATTTTTGTGTAGCATCAACATATCTTGGATGAATTTGAGTAAAATACAAATTCAATATTCTTAAAAGCAAAGGGAGATTCTTTTATTTTAGCCCCATGGGGAAGTTTAGAAACTTTTACTCATGGGTACTAATACTCCAGGAGATGAGAAAGGGTATATTTCTAAAAATTAATGATAACTCCAGAGTTCTAAACTCTGTGGATTTTTCGAAAAATTAAGATTCTGGTGATTTTTTATGATTTTTCTCAGGAAATGAGTGTAATACTCTTGAGGGTTAAAAATAAGTTATGATTTGAGGGTACACAACACCTGCACCATGACTGCTGCCTCACCCTTGACCCGATGTTGTTGTGGTTTCTGGAAAATGGATAAAATGCCCCCAGCTGCATCCAGCGAACACACATCTCATATTCAGCATCTCCAAAGAACCCACAGATATCTGCTCCTGTCTGAGAAGATGCACAATGAGAGCATGAGGTGGGAATTTCAGGAGGCACTGACTCACAAACATCTGACTGGGCAAGTAGTAATGATCTGAATGTGACTTACATAAGGTATTCCAAAGAGACTGAACTCCATCATGCCTGCAAGGAGAAGACACAGCTGTGTTGGATGGAGGAAGACTTTGGAAGGAGAGGGAAGCCTTGGCCTGATTTTTCTTTACCCCATTAGAAAGCCCTGGACCATTCATGAGGAAAATGTTAAAAGATGGGTGTAAATTAAAATCCATTCCCACAGAGAACTCAGCTCTCGTTAATTTTACCACCCACCTAGATGATGATAGAGATATAACCAGTGTTGCTGAATGGCACAAACTCCAGTGTCCTTCCTGCCAGCACATGCCCCTGGGAATGAGCCCACACACCAATGATAGAGTTGCCTAGTTGGTCCCACGCAGCTCTGTTGTCTCCCAGCCAGTGTCCTCCCCAGCGTCCAGAAGAGGGAAATGTGGAGCGAGTGATGACAACCCCTTGCTGTCCTGTCACCTTCTGCACAGCTCTGGTGGAAGTGGAACAAGGAGGTGAATTGAAGAAACAAACTTCTTTACAGAGAGTAACTGCAGCTCGGAGCATGAGGTGGTAAGGGTACTTTGGTCCGAGTCAGGTAACTTCTTCCCAGAAAGAATCTGGTGTCTAAAAGCCATGCTAAAGATTCCAACGAACTTCACAGCAAGACTAGAGGTATATCTGCACCTAGAATGTGGGTTTCATTTTTTAAAATATAATTAACTATCTCCCTGGACTAAGAAAAAGAGGTTGGAGTGAGGGATAATATAGCTATTTATGGAATAATTCCTCTATCCAAGTATTATATTGGTCACTTTCCTATGTACTGTCTTATAACCACATGAAAAAGTTTCCTTGCACTCCTTTTGCTGTTAGAAAACTGAGATTCAGAGAAGTTAGAAAGGCATTTGCCTGAAAATAGTGAGCTGGACAAAAGAAGATGATCTTTAAAATGCTTATCAAAGGTCATTTAAAGAGTCAAGAGGAGTCCAAGCACAGTAACTCACACATGTAATCCTAGCACCTTGGGAGACCAAGAGAGAAGGATTGCTTGAGGCCAGAAGTTCAAGACCAGCCTAGGCAACACAGTGAGTCCCTGTCTCTACAAAAAAAATAAAATTAGCTGGGAAGGGTGGTCCATGTGTGTCTGTAGTCTTACAGTGGGGAAAAGAGGAAAAAAAAGAATAAGGAGACAGATTGGGATCCAAATAAAAGCTATGGCATTTTGGAAATATTCACTCGGCTTTGCTATGCCTCAAAAAGTAAGATATGTTTTGCACACAGAGGCAAATATACATACAAGATGTTTATATTTCAGTAGAAGATAGATTATCTGCATGCACCTTAGAAAATAAAAACAACTGTATGAGGGAAAAAAATCAACCAAGCAAAAGAGAAAATCTGACAACAGATCCCACTATGTATACAATCCAAGTATTTGCTTAAAAACACATCACAAATCAATAGACATAGATGAATTAGTCAATAAATGATGTCATGAAAAGTAGCTGACTACTGCAGTGAAAATGAATCCATTTGGGTCACTTCCAATTTTTCACACCAAAACAAATCAAAAAATGAATGGAAATACACACACACAAATGTTCTATTAAAACTGAAAAAATATATAAACCACCTGATTTCTACAAGAAGAAGGAATTTCAAATAAAAACAATAGACGAAACATAATGAGGTAAAAGATATATATTTAACCATATGCAAATTGGAAGAATGTGTGCATATGTACGTGTGATAAAGAAATGGAGGTAGATATAGCTTAGATTTTTTATAATCATCTAGATGAGAGATAATGAAGGCCTGGAATAAGGCAGGAAGATAGAGTAGTGACTGATGCAAAGAACTTAGTCACTGACTGAAAGAAGGAAAAGAAGGAGAATCTAGGATGACCTAAATGACTAGTTAGACTTAGTTCCTTTCACAAAATAAAGAATTTTGGAGGGCCCAGGAGCACTGGCTCATGCCTGTAATCCCAGCACTTTGGGAGGCTGAGATAGACAGATCACCTGAAGTCAAGAGTTTGAGACCAGCCCGGCCAACATGGCAAAACCCTAGCTCTACTAAAAATACAAAAATTAGCCAGGCATGGTGGCACACACCTGTAATCCCAGCTACTAGGGAGGCTGAGGCAAGAGAATTGCTTGAACGTGGGAGGTGGAGGTTGCAGTGAGTCAAGATCATGCCACTGCACTCCAGCCTGGGCAACAGAGTGAGACTCCATCTCGGAAAAAAAAAAAAAAAAAAAAAAAAGAATGCAGGAGGACAGGTTTCAGGGAGAAACAAATAGTTCAACATTTTAAGTACTAGGTTTGCAGTGCCTATGGGTCATCATAAATGAGACATATATGGGCAATTCTAGGTTTGAAGCTCAAGAGAGGTCTGCATTAGGAACACAGATGTGGGAGTCATCTGAATCCAGAATATATTTAAAGCCAGTAGTGTGTGTTTGTGCTTACCCAAGGGAAAGGCTGCATGGTGTAAAAGAAAGATGACTGAACCCAGGCCTAGAAGGACAACAGGCTTGGAAAGACTGAGAAGGGGAACCTGCAAAAGAGTTTGTGGAACTGTGGCCAGAGAGGTAAATGCATAAATATCCAGAATCTTGGTTGGAAATCATAGTTAAGACCCTGAGAAATTAGCAAGGCATAGGGAGCATATACAGCAGGGTATATTGTGAACCTCAAGATCTGCAGAGGGTGTATCATGAAGGTCAGTAGGTAAGAGTCAGTGAATAAAACTGACCACTGAAGCCACACACTGAGCTCTCCCATCAATGTGGGCACTCAGGGCTGACAAAGAAAGGCATTTTACAAGAAGAAATAAAAATGGTTCAGTGCTTAGACAGAAAAGAGCAAAGAAGACATGGTCCTCTCCCCTCAACAAAGTGTGTAGAGGGAATAATGTAAAATGTAGAACTACTGACAAGTTAGTAGTTAAGAGAAGGAGGGAATTGGGAGGGATGGAGTAATCTGAGGTTTCATGAAGGAAATAGATGTGAGTTGGTCTTTAGGTTGTATGTACTAAGGGATTAGCCTGATCAAGATCAGAATGGCCAGCATGTATGATTGGTAAAGGGGAAAATATCAAGGCATATGGGAAGCAAAAAAAAAAAAAAAGTATCATGTACAGAAAGAGTTCCCTCAAACAGCTTGAATATGAGAGGAAGTTGAGAGATTAGATGATGATTGGAGCAGGATATAGGGCAAAGCCAGAAAAACTGGGACATTTTCAAATTTTGATGAAAAAGAATGCCCAGACACCAATTGATATGGTTTGGCTGTATCCCCACCTAAATCTCATCTTGAATTCCGACATGTAGGAGGGAACTGGTGGAAGGTAATTGAATCACAGGGGCAGTTCTTTCTTGTGCTGTTCTCATACTAGTAAGTCTCATGAGATGTGATACTTATAAGGAGGGATTTTTTCTGCACAAGCTCTTTTTTTTGTCTGCAGCCATCCGTTTAAGATGTGACTTGCTGCTCCTTGCCTTCCGCCATGATTGTGATGCCTCCTCAGTCACGTGGAACCTCTTTCTTTCATCAATTGAAAAAAAAGACATTGCTATTATTTAGTGAGTGCTTACAATATGCCAAGCCTTGTGGATTCATTATATCATTTAATTTTATGATAACAATAGATGCTATGATTTATCCAATTTAAAAGATGAAAAAGTTTAGTTAGAAGATGGCATTAATGAGTTATGAAGCATCCATCTAATTTCACAGCCTAAATCCTAAAGCAATATACTAGCAGAGAGTAAGAAGATAAAAAAATTCATAAAGAAATGAGCACCCATGGAAAAGAATCATTTGTGGAGCAAGCTTCTCTGAAGAGAAAGACGGCAATGGGATATGTGAAAAGCAAATTTCCCTGAAGAGAGAGGAAGGGATGGTGCATGGGAAAGATGAGCTTTAGATAGAAACTATCAAGTTTTCACATCTTCTTATTGCTGATTTCTTTGCCCTGCAAGCCCTTTCTTTGCCAAAAGAAAATTTCTATTATTCTTATAACCAACATTCAATTGTCACTTATTCTGTGAAGACTTTCTGGATTATCCCAGTAGAGTTAATTGCTTTTCCTTCTCATGTTTGACTCCTCTAATCAGTCAATGAGTTCATTGACAGCAGGTATTGTGAGTTATTCATCCTTGTAGTCTTCTGAGGTAAGGTTATTTCTGAGGGTGCAAAACATCTGTTTTCTGTGTATTTCATATATAGACATGGATGTTTTCCTGAAGAACTAGTTTTTCCCTGGTTGGAAAAGCCTCAAGTTAGATGTAGAAAGCAAGACTGTGAAAGAGCAACTGAAAGATGAAGATGTAAAGAAAGTGGGAAAGGGAAGAAGAATTTCTGTTCAGGAGACCGTGTTGCCCCTGAATGTGGAACCCCAGGGGCAACATGATCTATCACCTGTGGATAGCCCAAAATCAAATAGTATGAGGTTCTTGTAAGCCCTGGGGACAGAAGGCAGAGAGCTTAGATACTTGAGCAAAGATGGGCAGCTGAACAGGAAAAAAATCACTCTGTCCTGGGAAGAAGTAAAGAACCAGTCTGAAATTTCCCCATGACATTAGAAAATGGTAGAATCTCAGAAGGATAAAAGAAAGGACAAAGGGGCAGATAAATATTTATAGAAATAATGGCCAAATACATATACATTGAAAACTACAAATAATTGTTGAAAAAATTAAATTAGTGGAAAGACATCTCATGCTAATGAATCAAAAGAGACTTAATATTGTTATGATAATACTCCCCAAACTGAACTACAGACTCTATGTAAAACTTATCAAAATCCCTGTTGCTATTTTGTCAAAACAGACAAAGTGATTATAAAATTCATATCAAATACAAGGGACCCACAGTAGCCAAAACAATCTTGAAAAAAACAAAACTGGAAAGTTCACACTTCATCAATTAAGACAGATGGTCTTAGGATAGATATATAGAGAGATCAATGAAATAGAATTGAGAATGCAGAAACAAGCCTTCTCATTTATTGTCAATTGATTTTTGACAAGGTGCCAAGACAATAAAATGAAGGAAAGAATAAAATTGAACCCCTGCCTCACACCATACATTATAAAGCTCTTAGAAGAAGACATAGTAGTAAATATTCATGACCTTGGGTTAGGCAACAGTTCCTTGAATATGACACCAAAATCACAAGTGACAAATAAATAAGTAAATGAATAAATAGGACTTAATAAAAACTTTTAAAAATGTGCTTCAAAACATATGGTTATGGAAGTGAAAAGTCTATAGAATGAGAGAAAATATCTTCAAACTATATATCTCATGAGAAACTTGAATTTAAAATATTTAAAGAATTCTTATAATCCAATAATTTTTTTTTCTGTAGAGATAAAGTCTTCCTTTCTTCCCCAGGCTGAAGTGCAGTGTCATCATAGTTCACTGCAGCCTCAAACTCCTAGGCTCAAGAGATCCTGCTATATCTCAGCCTCTCAAGTAGCTGGGACTACAGGCATGCACTATTTTGCATGGCTTGTTTGTTTGTTTGTTTGTTGTAGAGACAGGGTCTCACTATGTTGTCCAAACTGGCCTCGAACTCCTGGACTCAAGCAATTCTCCCACTTATGCCTCTCAAGGTACTGGGATTACAGGTGTGAGCCACCATGCCTGGCCACAATTCAATAATTTTAAAAAAATGATTCTATCAAAAATGAGCAAAGAATTTGAATAGATATTTCTGCAAAAAATACATACAAATGGTCAATAGCATATGAAAAGATGCTCAATAACATAGTATTAGTGAAATAAAGTCAAAACAACAATTAGATATCACTTTACCACCATTAGAATGTCTATAATTTTAAAAGATGAACAACACCAAGTGTTGGCAAGGATGTAAATGAATTGTAATTCTTACACATTTTACCATACATGCAGATAAGAATGTAAAATGGTAGGCTTTTTACATGTAGATAAGAATGTAAAATGGTGGGCATGGTGGCTCATGCCTGTAATCCCAGCACTTTGGGAGGTCAAGGCGAGTAGATCATCTGGAGTCAGGAGTTTGAGACCAGCCTGGCCAACACAGCAAAACTCCATCTCTACTAAAAAATACAAAAATTATCCAGGCATGGTGGCACATGCCTGTAATCCCAGCTACTCGGGAGGCTGAGGCTGGAGAATCGCTTGAACCCAGGAGGCAGAGGTTGCAGCGAGCCAATATCACAGTACTGTACTCCAGCCTTGGTGACAAAGGGAGACTGTCAAAAAAAGAAAAAGATGTGAAATGGTACAACCTTTTTAGAAAACAGTTTGACATGTCTTCAAAATATTAAACATATGGTTTCTATGTGACACAAAAGTTCCACTCTTAGATATATATTCAAAACTAAGAAAACATGCCTACTCCAAATTTAACATATAAATATTCATAGAATCACTACTCGAAATCGCCAAAAAACAAAAAAAAAGAAACAATTTAGTTGTTCCTTCATTAGTAGACAAGCAAAATATGATATAGCTGTACAATGAAATATTAATAATCAGTAAAAAGAAATCAAGTACTGATACATGCTACAACATAGATGATCCTTGAAAACATGATGCCAAGTGAAAGAAGCCAGATACAAAAGAGCACATACTGTGTGATTCCATTTATATGAAATGTCCAGAATAGGCAATCCACATAGACAGAAAATAGATGAGTAATGGCTAGGGCTCAGGAGGTAGGAACAAGGTGCAAATGATTGCTAATGGGCAAAGGTTTTCCTTTTGGAGTTCTGAAAATATTCTAAAATTCAATTTTTGTGATAGCTGCACAACTCTGTGAATATACTAGACACCAGCTAACGGCTCACTTTATGTAGTAACATACTTGATGAATGTGCTCATAGGTGTTGTGGATATTTTGAATTAACTCATTTACTTGGCATCACGTAGATACATACACAATGCAAATATCAAATGACAGAAGGAACAATGTGGAAAATTGTCTTTGCTGTAGTGACAAAAAGACACTCACTCGTATGTGGGTCTGGTCTGGGACCACCCGTACAGGCTGTGCACGTTGTAGTGCTGCACGGGGGAGCCGTCTGGGAGGATCTGCTGACTCTCCATGCACAGGCTCTTGTTGCTCAGGCCCCTGTCCCTAGATTCCAAATCTGAGAGGGAAATGTTGAGTTATTTCCTAAACAACTTGATTTGCACATTCACTAGAAATGCCCATCATTTTGGTGTTTGTTTCAATCAACAAATTTGTTACCAGTAACAGGCCCAATTTTATGAGTTTTTAGTCTATAAAAAACCATGTTCTATGCCCTTATAACTAATGAAGGGTAATGATAAAATACAAAGCTGGGAAAAGCAGCTCCCCTTCTTTTTGCTCCAACTCTGATTTAATTTATAGAGTGTTGTCATAGCCCATTTGTCAACATAATAATCTCCTTCATTGTTAGGACTGTTTCTTCAAGTAGATGGTAATGTTCTCCAGGGAATAAATTTTGTTTCAGTCATTTTTGTATTTGTGTCTCTAAGTCTCTCCGATTTGACAGCATTTGCTTGATACATAATTACAGATGATCCTCAACTTACAATGTGATTACATCCCAATGAACCTGTCACAAGTTGAAAATATTGTAACTTGAAAATGCATAGAATGGGCCTAACCTACCTTACATGTACTCAGACACTTACATTAGTCTACAGTTAGGCAAAATTATCTAACACAAGGCCTATTTTAAAACAAAGTGTTGAATATCAGTTGTAACTTATTGAACCGCTGCAGTGAAAGTGAAAAATAGAATGGTTATTTGGGTTCTCAAAGTTCGATTTCTACTGAATGCATGTCATTTTCTCACCGTTGTAAGGTTGAAAATCGTAAGTCAGACCATGGTAAGTCAAATACCCTCTGCATTAAATTAATGAAGGAGAAAATGAATGAATGAGTGAGTGAGTGACCGAGACAGCGTAACAGTGATGCAGACCTCAAGAAACTTGGATTCGAGATTCTGTCCCACAGATTACTGGTACAATGCCTTTGCTTTGTTTTGTTTTTCTGTTTTTTTTGTTTTGTTTTGTTTTGTTTTGTTGTATGAGTCTTAATATGTTGCCCAGGCTGGTCTCAAGACTCAAACTCTCAGTCTTAAACAATCCTCCCACCTCAGCCATGGTACAGTACTTTTAGGAAGTGAGTCATTTCCTTCCTTGTACCTTTCTAAGATGAGAAGATTCAACCTTCTGGGATCCTTTTGATCCCAACATTCTATTTCTTTTTGTACCACAGGATAACTAAGAAGTATCCTTCATCAGATGTCTGTTTATATGAGCAGAGAGAGTTCAGAAACTAGATTTTAATTCTCTAATCAAAAGAACATCTCTCCACTTGCGTGCGTGTGCGCGCGCGCGTGTGTGTGTGTGTGTGTGTGTGTGTGTGTGTGTGTGTGTTTGTTTAATCAATGGAATCAAATGTACCATGCATTGTTTGGTTTCTTTCACACAAAATCATGTCATTATTTCTTGCTTGATTAGTAATCTGTTTATCTGCACTTATTCAAGGTTATCTTACTGAGGATTTCATGTCATGTTTGAGAATGCTTTCTGTCTTCAACATTAGGCTTCACTTTGACAGTAAGAGAAAAACTTTCAGAGTCTTTGAGTAGGAAAGTTAGTTAATGAAGTAATTATTTTACATACATGGCACATAGGGTGGGTTATTTAGCATTTCATTTCTGCAGCCCCAGACAGATCCATCCACAAAGTTTGATGGCTCATTCATATCCTGAAATGAGTTAACAAAAAAGATCCTGTCATGTCAGGGGCAGGATGGCTTGGCTATAGAGGACACTACCTCAGGGAGATGACTTCTGAAGCCCTCTCCTCAGCTGGTGGTTTAGTTCACTGTGTTTAATCCCTGGCATTGACCCAAATGGACTCTAAAAGATTGTAGTTTCATTCCTGGCATTGACCCAAATGGACTCATCAGCCAAAGTGGAGTGCTAAATGCCTTCTTGCTTACCTAGCATTTTAAAACTTACAAGGATTGTTTTATAGTGGCAAAAATAGTGAGGTAATGCTGGACTCAAGATCTAAGGAAATCTCTTGATCCATCTCCCCAGCAGAGGTAGCCCATCTTTATTTTTCTCTGTTTGGATTATTCAGTTTTTAATCTGTGGCCAGAGGTTACTATTATCTTCCTCTACTTTTTCTTAGTCCAGTCGCTTGGACTAACTCTGATATTGGCATAGACTGAACACAAGGAGAGTTTTCTTACTTTCTGCCATAAATATATTTCTAAAAAGTTGTACATAACTCAGAAACAGGTTTGGAAATAAAAATGTACTTTGGGGGATTTATTACTTAAATGCAAGGAGTTGGGGCTCCTAAGGGAATATTCATTGCCCATTTCAACAATGGAAAAGTTACATTTTTGAATCCCAGACTATTTAAATAGGACATATTAAGGGCAAATGAAAGTACTTGAGGAGCTATTCATTACTTTGAATTACCCAGCTACAGCTTTCCCTTCATTGGGGGAAAAAAAAAAAGCAGCAAATTCTACCCCAGAGCTATCAGTATCTCTTATTCTCAAGACTGCCCATACCTCTTCACTGGCTGATTCGCCTGTTTAAGTTCATTTGTGTCATTTCACATGTCTATTCTGTGCCTAGCTATCCTGAAGGTGCACGTGGCCAGGGAAGCCCCAGGGCTTTCAGTGGACTTTTGTTTCTAGGGTGAATCACAAACTTCTTCCAGCCTGACCCACAGCTGAATAGTCCTTCAGAGCTGGCCTAGAGCTTGCTTAAGATTTCAGAGCACTGGACAGTGGGAAAGGAAATCAGAACACTGATATGCTTCCCATCCCCAGAAAATCAAGATAGAGTTGTCCTTGGACATGTATCTCAGAGATATCTCAGGAAGTCCTGCTTTTAAGGCCGACTGGCATTTACAACAAACATCTGAACAGGCCTTTAAGCCATTGCCTCAGAGGTGTCTGTCCCAGTACTATTGTGAATGTCTACTTGCTCTCAGGTCCACACCTCACCCACTCCCAGCTCTGCCCTGTAAGGCTCCCTTACCATCAACTTCCAGGTAGATAGATTTGGCCAATGGGGGGACACTGGCAAGAGATTGCAGATGGGAGGTGATTTCTCCCTCTCTCTTCTGCTCTGGCATCTCCAGCAGTAGCGATCCCCTCTGTGGGCTCCACCTTCCACCAGACAATATGCCTCTGGACAGATGAGCAATGTTCTCTGCTTCTCTTGGTCCCAGCACTTACATTTTGTAACAGCATTTCTCCCTTTCATCTCTGCAGTACTAGGTCTCTGTTTTGCTAGTCTCTCCTCCCCATGTTTTGACTTGCTAATATTTCAAAAATAAAAAAGACAACCCAGGGTGAACTTACAATCCACAATCCATCAAACTTCAAGCTCTTCTCTGGCTCTCGAGGGTTTGTATAGAGCTCTTCTATCTCTTTCTTCCACCACGCAGCTGTGCTATTACGAAAGAAGTCAGGAAAAGCAACGTAGGCCCTGTATAGCTGTAAGAATAAGACACAGTCTCATGGTGGGGTCTCAGCCTATCCAGGGGACCACAAAAGGGAGATGAACAGGAATTTGTGCCTACCCAGATTAGTCTCTGCTCTAATCTCAGATCTGCTGCTGTTACAGAGTTTACAATAGAAGCAGAGATTGGGGAAAGTTGATTTCATTCTTTGTTTTCTTAGAAAGTTACATAGCTTTAAAATCCCCTTCAAATACAAGATTTGTTTTATAACCGGACATGCAATCACAAGACTGGAAAAGTAGCAGTGTCTAAACAGTTGAACTTTAGAGATGCAAACACTTTTTCTTTTTCCTTCATTTTTTTAAATGAGATGAAGGAAGATTGTCATCCAGGGACAAGTGAACTCCAGAGTAGAGAGGATGCTAGAAGACCAGGCTGAGATTCATGGCTTTCCTTCATTAAATTGACTTGTATTTTCTTTTGTATGCAGAAAATTTATGAAAACCCGGTCTGTTCATAATGGAGTCCCCTCTAGTGATAAAATAATAGACTTTGGTTCATTATTTTTCAAGTATCATAAAGTTCAAACAAATCACAGCCCATTAAAAGCACATTTATGGAGAGAGATCCAAGATGGCCGATTAACAACAGCTCAGGATTGTAGCTCCCAGTGAAAGCGCAGAGAGCGAGTGGACGCCGCACTTTCAGACGAATTTTTGTTGCCCACAGACTAGGAGATTCCCGGCGGAGG
>CAUYLG010036235.1:0-69057 GCA_963573385.1 Cacajao melanocephalus
ATGCTGAGGTTTGGGGTATAATTGATTCCATCACCCAGGTAGTGAGCATAGTACCCAAAAGGCAGCTTTTTGGCCAATTCTTTCCCCTCCTACCTCCCTACAGTAATCTCCAGAGTCTATTGTTGCCATCTTTATGTCCATAAGTATCCAATGTTTAGCTGCCACTTATAAGTGAGAACATGCAGTATTTGGCTTCCTGTTCCTGCATTAATTTGCTTAGGATAATGGCCTCCAGCTGCATCCATATTGCTGCACAGGACATAATCTCATTCTTTTTTGTGGCTGCATAGCATTCCATGGTGTATATGTACCACATTTTCTTTATCCAATCCACCACTGATTGGCACCTAGGTTGATTTCATGTCTTTGCTATTGTGAATAGTGCCGCAATGAGCATATTATACAAGTGCATGTGTCTTATTGGTAGCACAACTCATTTTCTTTTGGATATATACCCAGTAATGAGATTGCTGGGTCGAATGGTAGTCCTGTTTTAAGTTCTTTGAGAAATCTTCAAACTGCTTTCCACAGTGGCTGAACTAATTTATATTCCCACCAGCAGTGTATAATTCTCTGCAGACTCAATGGCACCTATTGTTTTTTGACTTTCTAATATTGGCCATTCTGACTGATGGGAGATGGTGTCTCCCTATGGTTTTCATTTGCTTTTCTCTGATGATTAGTGATGTTGAGCACTTTTTCATGTTTGTTAGCCACTTGTCCATCTTCTTTTGAGAAGTGTCTGTTCACGACTTTTACCCACTTTTTTTTTTTTTTTTTTTTGAAACAGAGTCTCGCTCTATTGCCAGGCTGGAGTGCAGTGGCACGATCTTGGCTCACTGCAACCTCTGACTCCCAGGTTTGATTCTCCTGCCTCAGCATCCCAAGTAGCTGGGACTACAGGCACATGCCACTATAACCAGCTAATGTTTGTATTTTTAGTAGAAATGGGGTTTCCACCATGTTGGCAAGGATGGTCTTGATCTCGCGACCTCGTGATCCACCATCCTTGGCCTCCCAAAGTGCTGGAATTACAGGCGTGAGCCACCACACCCAGACTTTTGGCCACTTTTTAATGATGTTCTTTGGTTTTTGTTTGTTCAACAGTTTAAGTTCTTTAGATTCTGGATATTAGATCTTTGTCAGATACATAGTTTGCAGACATTTTCTCCCATTCTGTAGGTTGTCTGTCTGCTCTGTTGATAGTTTATTTTGCTGTACAGAAGCTCTTTAGTTTGATTAGGTCCCACTTATGAATTTTCTTGCTGCAATTGCTTTTGGGGACTTAGCCATAAATTCTTTATAAAGGCAATGTTGGGATGGGTATTTCCTAGGTTTTCTTCTAGGATTTTTATAGATTGAGGTCTTATATTTAAATCTTTTAAAAAGCTAGTTTTTGTATATGGTGAGGGGTAAGTGTCCAGGTTCATTCTTCTGCATATGGCTAGCCATTAATCCCAACATCTTTTATTGAATAGGAAAACGGGGAGTCTTTTCCATATTAGTTTTGTCAACGTTGTCAAAGATGAGATGGCAGTCACTGTGTGGCTTTATTTCTGGATTCTCTATTCTGAGTCACTGGTCTATGTGCCTGTCTTTGTACCAGTACTACACTATTTTGTTTACTAACCTTAGAGTATATAGTCTAAAGTCAGGTATTGTGATGCCTCCAGCTTTAGCTTAGAATTGCTTTAGCTATACAGGGTCTTTTTTGATTCCCTACAACTTTTCATATTTTTTTTAATTCTATGAAGAATGACTGGTAGCTTGATGGGAATAGCATTAAATATGTAGACTGTTTTGGTCAGATGGCCATTTTAACAATATTAATTATTCCAATCATGGAAATTTTTTCTTTTTCTTTTTCTTTTTTTTTTTTGGTGTGTAGTCTCTGATTTCTTTCAGTAGTGTTTTGTAGTTGTCTCTAGAGATCTTTCACCTCCTTGATTAGATGTATTCTTAGGCTTTGATTGTTGTTGCTATTGTTGTTGCTGGGGATTTTTTTGTGGCTACTATAATGGGATTGCATTCTTGATTTGGCTCTTAGCTCGAATGTTATTGGTGTATAGAAATGTTACTGGTTTTTGTGCATTGGTCTTTTATCCTGAAACTGTATGAAAGCTTTTTCATCAGTTCCAAGGGCTTTCTGGCAGAGTCTTTAGGGTTTTCTAGGTATTGGATCATATCAATGAGGAGAGATAATTTGATTTCTTATTTGGATGTCTTTTTTTTTCTCTTGCCTGATTGCTCTGGCTAGGACTTTCAATAACCCTATTTAAAAATGGGCTAATGTCTTGAACTGAAAGAGGATAGACAAACGACCAAGAAGCAAATGAAAATATACCCAATGTTACTAATCATAAGAGAAATACAGGCCGGGTGCAGTGGCTCACATCTGTAATCCCAGCACACTGGGAGGCCAAGGTGGGTGGATCATGAGGTCAGGAGTACGAGACCAGCCTGGCCAATATGGTGAAACCCTGTCTCTACTAAAACTACAAAAATTAGCTGGCGAGGTGATGCTTGCCTGTAATACCAGCTTCTCCAGAGTCTGAGGCAGGAGAATCGCTTAAACCAGGGAGTCAGAGGTTGCAGTGAGCCAAGATCGCACCACTGCATTCCAGCCTGGCGACAGAGTGAGACTCCGTCTCTTAAAAATTTTTTTTAAAAAGAGAAATACAAATCAAATCTGTAATGAATATCACATTACACCCATTAAGACAGCTACAATCAAAATATCACAAAGTAAGTGGCAAGGTTGAGGAGAAACTGCAACACTTGTGTACTGTTGGTGTGATAGTAAAATGGTACAATATGGAGGTTCCTCAAACATTAAAAATATAACTACCATATGATCTAGCAATTTCATTTCAGGGTATAATCTGAAAAAAATTAACAGCAGTGTCTTAAAGAGGTATTTGCATACCGATGTTCATAGAAGCAGTGTTCACAACAGCCAACAGGTGGATGCAACACAACTGTCCATGGGTGATGAATGGATAAACAAATGTGGTATATACTTATAATGGAATAGTATTCAGCTTTAAAAAGTAAGGAAATTCTGACATATCCTACAACATGAATGAACCTTGAGGACATTATGTTAAGTGAAATAAGCCAGTTACAAAAGACAAGTATATATGATTCCACTTGTATGACGTATCTAAACTGGTCAAATTCATAGGAACACAAAATAGAATAGTGGCTACTGAGGGCAGAGGGTGAGGCTAGGAGGAGGTATGTGAAAAGGGGAGTTGTTTAATGAGTATTGAGTTTCAGGTTTACAAGATGAAAAAGTTCTGAAGGTCTGTTTCACAACAATGTGAACTATATACTACTGCGCTGTACATTTAAAAATGGTTAAGATGGTAAATATTATGTGTTTTCACCACAGTAGAAAAATTATATGGCCAGCCATGGTGGTTCACACCTATGATCCCTGCATTTTGTGATGCTGAAGCTGGTAGATCACTTGAGCTCAGGAGTTTGAGACCCTTTTGGGCAACACGGCAAAACGCTGTCTTTATGAAAAATACAAAACTTAGGTAGGTATGGTGGTACACCTGTAGTCCCAACTACTCAGGGGGCTGAGATGGGAGGATTGCTTGAACCCAGGAAGTTAAGACTGCAGTGAACCATTGTCATACCACTGCACTCCAGCCTAGGTGACAGAGGGAGACCTTGTCTCAAAAAAAGAAAAAATACCTATATATTAAAAATAATGCTATAAAATATTTACTGAAAGAAAAATGTGCCTTTGTAGAATGCCCACAATCACCCAAATAATCATATAAATAATAAGATTTTCACACTCTCGAACTATATTATTAGGTAATTTTACTTAGATCTAAGTCAATAATTGCTGAGTATATTTGCTTAATTTTATTCCCAGTAGAAGCTACACTTGAGGACCTTCACACATCCTATGTTTATATTATTCTAAGTCCTTGTAGGTTCTAAAAACAAATTTCACAGATATACTCTTAAGCACAATATGAAAGTATAGGCTCTACTAGAATGAAAAACCATATTCACTTTTAATCCTAAATCAAGGATGAAAACAGGTATTGATGCATATTACATACTCAAGATAAATGCTTAAAAAAGAAAATGCCTCTTACTCTGAAATGTCAACCCCATAACATATGTAGCAGTAAATGCTTCTTTCTGCCAAAAACGCCCATTTGGCACTGATTTTTGACAAGTGAAAAGGCTTTTTGCACATTTGTATATATAGTTCACTTAATTTTGAGAAGCACTGATCCCTCCCTTTGAAATTTTCCTTATTGTCTATTTCCCTATCATTATTGTGGCAAATTCCAGAAGCAACTTGTTTATACTTTCCAAAAAAATGATGGGTTGAAATGCATGTGTATTAACTAAAGGGGAAGCTGGTATAAACTGGAAATAGGCATCACAGATTAGTTTTTTAAAAATTCAGTTAACTTGAGAAGACACTTTTTCCTCAAATACTCTAAAAGGAAAAAACCAAAAGGACTAATAAACCAATAAAAGTTGTCCTCTTATTTACATATGACAGCAAATACTAGCACCTATTGTCAAAACTAGTATCTAAAACAGGCAGCTATAGACCAATTTCAAATCTCATTATGATTCTGCATGCTAATTCTGCCTGGCTTTTTCTCTCTAGCTCCATTTTTCACATTGCAAAAATGGTGGGAATAATATCCGCCAATCTGTAAAATTCTAGATTCAAGAGATGCTTTAAAAATTATCATCTTGGATATGATCAAACCTAAAGCTAAATGAAAATGCCCCCATGTGGTTTCATAAATATTAAACTGCTTATAGAAAGTATTCAGGTTCTTTTTTTTTTTTTTTGGAAATGTTCAGTTTCTAGCTTTTCTCTCCATAAAACAACTAGCATGTATTTGTTAGTTAACTGCAGACTGACTGATTCTAAATATAGACTAAGTTGTGTACTAAAATTACCATCTTGATTTTTCAGCAATCACTATGAATATCACACATGGTCATAGATTTTATTTGTTAAGTACCTTGAAAAATAGATTTTTAAATCATAGTGATGACAAAATACACATGAAAATTTTCCCATCAAATGCAGTAATTCAAATTAAACCCATAGATGCTAACTTTTTGTGCCAACACTTCACATTATGACCTAGTATTAGGACCACATCAACTAAAGCAGATTTTACAAAATAAAATTTAAGTGGAGTCATTTCACTTACAAAACAAAAATAGACCCACCTTACATGAGAGGTATACCTAAGCATCCTGAAGATTCCAATCCAACAAATAGCACTGAAATGATCTTGAAGCTGCTACCTAGATTACTGCTGAGCCACCTTCCAAATCTAAAAATGCTCCATTTATTTTAAAAAGTCAACTTCACTACATATATACTAATGGAAGAGGGAGGAAAATGTTTATAAAAACAGCTACTGCCATATTGTTGAATTAGACATGGCACCAGCTCACACTCTGCAAAACAGTGGGTAAGAGATAAAAATGTTCTAAATAATCCTTTGTCAAATATACTGTTACATTACACATAACTAAGCAGAAAGACAAATATAACACAGAAGTTAGAAAGCTCAGGCGCTACAGCACAATTTAGAAAAAGCAAACAATGTGGACGGTTCAATATGCCCAGTGGACCAACAATCTCATCAATTTCAAAAGAAAGAATCAGAGACCTTTGGGTCAGCCACAGAGAAGACCCAGAGAATGCTGGACTACTTAACTCTAAAGCTTCAAAGGAAACATAAGCCAATTAGTTGCATGCAAGTAAAAGGTGAAACAAAAAGGGGGAAAATTTACTTAGCATCCACCTTCCCAGAGCCAAAACAATTCCAATACCTTGGATCTGTCAACTACTGTGTGTGCTATGGGCAGAAGTGTGTTAACAGATAAATGTCAAATGGGAAATAACAAAAATAAAGATTAGTGGAGAAAAGTCAAGCTTATTTAACTTTTCTACTTTAACTTAACTCCAGGGAAAATATTTGCTAAGCTCGCTTCAATTTTGACAGATAATGCCTGAGAGAAATGGAGATAGATTTACCACCTTCTAAGAGCTTACAAACTTTTTAATAATAGGTTTCAACTAAGCACAGGACAAATTCTGCCTAAAATACTCTGCCTATGTCAATGTTCAGCTTCTATCAGAAATCCTCTTTCAAGACCTGAAAAATGGGGTGGGAATCCTTTTTTTGGTTTTTAATGTGATGCTTTTGTTTTCATTGTTTCAAGTCTTTCAAGACTGATGGCATATTATAAGAACCTGCCTCTCTGTTCCCTAGTTGTGCCCTTAGGCACATTCATCTGCCTTGGCTCTGCTTCCACTGGCTCTCAGAGATGCTTAAAGGCTTGCCTACCCCAGTGGATTCCCAGCCTTGTGACCTCAATGGATTCCCAGCCTTGAAAGGGAGTGCAGGCAGGACAGAAAGGAAGCTCAGGGAAGAACCTGGAGGAGGAAGTCAGCAGCCCAGCCAAAGTACCTGTCCAGTATTGGGCCCCTGCCTTTCTCATTGCAACAAGGTAGTACCATGTATCCCTTCAATGGATAGAGGAAACTGAGGCACAGTTTCTCACCTCCATGACGGGAATTTCCTCTGGTGGAGGAATACTGGGAACAAGGGGAAGGGAGCATCTGAATGCTGAGAAGAGATGTTGGGAACGTTATGCATCTCCCAATCACTGTTCTCAAAGGTCATCTCTGGCAAATGTACAGGGGAGGCATGTACATCTCTGGCAAATGTGCAGGGGTCTTTAATGTCTGTCAAGTGTGCCTCCCTTACAGTTTATACCTTCTGCCCAGGACTACTGCTCAGACCTAAGCAGAGGTCCCAAATTCCTTCTGTCTCCTTTGTGAATTCCCCAAATTAGAGTGCAAAAATGAGCTCACAGCTGTGCCTTGCAATACCAGGACACTGAAGCTGGAGACCTGGGAATCTGATACAGGAGAATGGAAGAAGCTGAAATTGGAAGGAGATAGACATGGTGTGTGTTGTGGGTAAGGGAGTGCAGAGGTTTATAGTTGAAGTCCACAAAAACAACACTGGAACCCAAAAATAGTCTATAACATATTCTCCTTCTCTGACTACAAACTCTTGCTCACTCTTACCAAGCCTCTTCAAATTAGCATCTTCTCTCCTCAGTAACACCAACTGCCTGCCTTTCTCCCAGTCCCCATCATTTAATCAGTCTTTCTAATCAAAAGAAGTTGCTTGAAAGAGTATAATCTGAGGAGCCACAGACAAGATTGGGTGTTATTAATTATTAATATGCAAATATTCTATAATCAACATGTAAGTGCTCCAAATGGAACATGGGGAATTGATATAGTTTGGATATAGGTCCCTATCCAAATCTCATGTTGAATTTTAATCCCCAGGGTTGGAGGTGGGACCTGGTGGGAGATATCTGAATCATGAGGACATATCCATCACGAACAGCTTAGCCCATCCCTTTGGTGATAAGTGAGCACTCACTCTGAGTTCTCGTGAGATCTGGTCACTTAAGGTGTGTGGCACCACCCCCTCACTCTATCTCTTTCTCCTGCTTTCTGCTAGGTGACATGCCTGCATCCCCTTCCCCTTCAACATGATGGGAAGCTTCCTAAGGCCTCCCCAGAAGCAGATGCTGATATGCTTCCTATACAGCCTGCAGAACTGTGAGCCAATTAAAACTCTTTTCTTATAAGTTATCTAGACTCAGGTATTTATTTATATCAGTGCAAGAATGACCTAACATAAGAACCCAGTAGTTTCAAAACTTGCTTAAAATAGTGCAACTCTAAGACTTCATACCCTTTAATCCAGAAATTTTATTTCTGAGACTCTATGTTAAGGATACAAAATACAAAAAAAAAAAAAAAAAGACCATATGCACAAAGATGTTCATCACAGTGCTATTATTAACATCAATAATTGTTTATTATGATGCTATCAATAGTGACAATGAGGAATTATTAGGAAATGATAATACATCTACCAAATGGAAAATTATGTGGGCATTTTTAAGCCTATTAGGCATTTTAAAACTAATATTAATCCTAATTGTAATTAAATGAAAACTAAAGTTATAGAATTTTAAATTTAAAAATAATATGAAAGTAATATAGGTAGCATAATTAAAACTACACATGAAAAAAGTGGAAAGAAACATGTCAAAAATGAATAGTGATTGTTTTTAGTTGGTGAGATTATGAGGGTGTTTCTTTTCCTTTTTGTATTCTTGTAGTTTCTAAATTGTTCATAATTCTCTAATGGGGGCTGGAGCTAAAAGGCAAATTCCTTTGAAAGAGGAAAAATCGTACTTGCACAGAAAATCTTTTCTGGGTTTAGTTGACAACTAATCCTTTTAGTACCCAGGAAACAGACCATTTCCTGAGAGAGGACTCAGGGCAAAGGATATGGAAAATGTAAGAAAGAGAAAGGATTAACAGATCAGAAACAGATCTCACTGCCTGACATTGAAGTTTCTTCATGATCTTTCACCATCTATCCAAACAGCATATGAGCACTTCTTACCTGAACGTTTGTGTGGCATTCTCTTTGCCTATCAGAAACCTTCCCAACTCTGAGACTGATTTAATTCACTTCAACCCATGAAGGTTTTTCTGATCCTCTGATCATCCAAGGCTCTACTATTTCTCCTTTCTCTTAAGGTATTGCTATAGCAGTTAAGCTGCACCACCTTTTTCTGCTATTAAGCCAATTCTAAGTTATTTGTTAATTATTCATGTGTAAGTAAATATTTCTCCTGCTAGACTTTTAAGTTTCTTGAAGTGAGGAATTTAGATGGTTTACAGACTATAGTCATTGGACAAACAGAGAGAGAAGGAGAGAGAGAGCAGTTCTAAAGCCAAGTTGGTATTATATTCATACTCTCAGTGATGTCATCTAAGTAAAATGTGCTGCCTCTGTTTTAAAACGTTGCTGCTGACCATCCATCACCAGGCCATGCACTTTCCTTTTTTTTTTTTTAATAGCAGTGATATTGTATTTTTGCTTATTCATTCATACCAGTTCTGCTGTCCCCCTTAGGATTAAACAGATTGGATTGCAAGACGTCTTGCCAAGTTTCAGAATATAAGTTATAGCCATGTAAAGAACAAAATCAACCTTTTAGGAATCAAACTCAAGACTTTTCACAAGACCCCACTTCTCATAGTCTTGTTTGAACAGCAAATAGAAATCTGTGCCTCCATTTTATGTCCTTATTTAGGCAGTCGATTTTATCAACATCCCCATTAACTTGAAAAAGAATTCTCCAGTGCAAATGGTTCAATACTTTAGAAATGATGGACTAAATGATGAACTAATGATGGAATCTATTCCTGCCTATCATCAAATACTATGTTGAATATTTAGAGATAATGAGCATCTATCTGTACTATAGCAACCTGCCTTCTGAGACATAAACAAGAGATGTATTTCTTAAGAGAAAATCCATAAGTCCCTAATGAAAGCAAGTCAAAAGACCCATCAGCAGGCAAAGAAAGACCTAGCATCCATTATTTTTACAGAAGGACCATAAGAGATCAATATAATTGTTGTCTCTGAAGGGCAGGGTAACAACAAACTAATTCAGTTTTCCCTATATAAAAACTACATTTTACTACAACATGCGTATCTCTAAACTGACTGTCAAGGCTTGTCCAAATTCCACCGCTTACTGAGTGATCTGGAACCTTCTCTGAATTTTGTTCCTTAGTCTGTAAAATGGAGTTATCACCTGTTAGGCAAAATCACAGAGTTGTAATGAATCAAGTAACATTATCTTAGTATTAGTGCATCTGTCACCCTATTGTGGTGTGCAGTTCAGTCGCACACCTCATGAACTAAGTAACTATTATTACTGTAAATGTCTCCCTAACACTTAAGAAAAAGATTTCCAGAGTTCTTCCTGCTTTTTAAATCAATTTCTCCAACACTTCAGCATCCACATGTCACTGCCAAAAATGTGTTGAACATCTCCTGTTATGACCTCACTCTGTCGTGTTGTTCACATACTATTTTTTGCCATACGCTTTCTAAGAAAATATATTTTTCACATGATTCAAAGCATCTTACTTTCATATTGAAAGAGCAATAATTCCATACGCAGAAAGTTTACAGGTTGTTGCTGCTGTTTTGAGATTACTCCTCAATTAATTAATTCTATGTTTAATATCTAATAAAGCATGTATATGTATACTTGGACACACTTCATTAATACAGTGGAAAGTCCATGAACTATACAGAGTCAGGAAAACCTGTATTCGAATTCCTGTCCTGTGACCTTGAGAATGTAATTTAACTTCCCTCCTCCTCAGTTTCCACATTTGGTTCTGAGTTATGATGATGACTTAATAAAATACGATAAATAAAAGTGCCTAGGCTCTGAAGGTATTATTTCCTACCTTCCCTAAATCTTTTTTTTCTATGCCAGTATCAATCAAACCCACACAGAATACAAGGCAACTTTCACAGGGTGTCTTTCACATCAGTCGAGGGAATGCTGCGATGTGATAAAAGTGGATGATGGCATGAGTCACGCATCCAATGGAGCAAGATGTGTAGAAACGGAGAGGTATCAACAAGGGCCCTAGACTTCGCTCGCAAGTGCGAAAAAGGCATTAATGTGACACACTTTCAAGAATGCCCCGCATACTCAGGGAGGTTTATACCAAGACGTGGGAAAACGACAGAACTACGGAATAAACCAGCAGAGAGCCTCCACCTTCATCACACCCGACCCCGCCCGCCCGAGTCTTCCATCTGGTGCCTAAAAACTGAGGTGAGATCACGGCAACTGACCCCGTCCCCTCCGCCCTCTCCCTCCCCCATCCTGCCCAAACCTCTCGGGACACGAATGGTGCTGAATCATCTGCACGAACGCAGCAGCTCCCCGTTCCGCGGCTCCCAGCGGGGACAGTGTCCCCAGAGCAGTGACGGTCCCGGGATGGGGGCACGGGATGCGGACCAGGGTGGAGCCTTTGGGGCCGTAGAAGGGGGTCGCGGGAGGATGGCGGCAGCAGGTACTCACTAGGGTGAGGAAACCCCAGCCCGCGTCCTCGCGTCTCCACTGCCGGCGGTCCCCCGGCTGCTCCCGCGCCTCGAGGCTTCCTCGCGGGCGGCCGCCCGGGCTCGGCAGCCTGCGCTGGTGGTCCGGAGCTCTCTTCCGCCCGCCCACCGCCCGTGGCAGCCGCGGCTCTGGACTCCGGCGCTCGACACCGAGCGCCTGGAACAGCTGTAGCTGTCCGAACGGGTGGCAGCTACCGACGGGCCAGACCATTCGCCTGCCGCGGCCGGGGGTGCACGACGTGCCGAGAGGCGGTTGGGAGGAACCAAGGACGCGGGGAATCCTCTACCCCCTCGGAGTCAGGAGTGCTTGCGGACAGGAGGGCCCAACCGAGGGGCCGCTGCCGCTTCTGGAGATTTACTGAAGACACTGCTCGAGCTTTCCCGCGCCACCCCCGCTCCCCGTTTGCCTTGGTCCCGCTCGGGGCGCCTTCAGAACGCCGCAAACAGAGGACTTAGCAACGCTAGCGCCTGGGCGGCGCCCCTCCTGAAAGATGCGAGAGGCGCTGGCCTGAGCGCCTCCTGCCACCTCCCTCTACCTCCCGGCCCGAAGCGCCGGTTCCTCCTCCTGCCTCTCTGAGCACGGACATCTTCCCACAAAACAGTGGTGCTTCTTGAATCTTGGAAGAGAGTCTTCAGATCTTTTAAGCACCTTTGTGAAGCAAAGAATAAACAGCTCGAAAGTTAGGAAATAAAATCAGGTGGAGCCCCATCCCGTAGGTGCTTTGTAGATCCAGGGAGGTGAGGGACAGTTCTGACCTAGAGTTCCTGCTAAGCAAATTTTGAACCACAGCAGTTGGGGGAAAAAAAATGTAGATTTAGGAAGCCATTTCAAGATAGATTTACAAAAGATCACTGCAGAAATTAAAGAATATTTGAGGTTCATTGTTCACCATTTTAGAGATGAGTGTCTTGAAAACGGAAAGAGAATCATGTCGTCACATAAAATGAATTGTATAGAACTGGAAGAAGTCCCAACACATGAATTCCTTAGACTTTTGCGGTCCCTGCCTCTGTCACACTGGGCTCACAGAGGTTCATTTCAGACCATGCTGAAGATCAGGACAAATGTACAGTTTTATCTGTAGGGGGAAAAAAAAAACAGAACTGGCGACTACCTATAAAATGTGATTAAAGGTAGCAAAAAAAAAAAAGGCCCTCCAAATGCATCCCAAATAATCTAAATTTTGCAATTTAAAGTGATTTCCTCTGGATTAAAGTGTTGTACTTTGTTGAGTAAATCAACATAAATTGAGCACTTTCTGTAGACCATTGTACTGAGAATGGTCTCATTTTCATTTCTTCATTTATTCTTCTAAAAACTCCGGTGAGATTTGTAATACGTGAGAAACTGGGATCAAGATTTCTCATGCTAGGTTAAAGTCTCACGATAATAAGCGGCAGAGCAGACATTGCCACCTGGAGTTTTTGACTTGTTCCTTTCCCCTAGAATACCTCTGGGAATGGTATACATTAAACAATGTCACATCTATGATTCCAACTTGAATGTGGGTCTATTTAACCTTCCTTTGTGAAAATAGGTTTTAAAGTGGAAAGAGGGGGAAGTTAGGTATCTAGGGTAGGCATCACCTTCAGGTAAAAAACAGTGACCAAAAAGAAAAAAACTGGACTTTATCCAGAACTAGCCGAATATCAGCATCACAATACACCGTCAGGGTCATGTGAGGGTGAAGAGGAACTCTTCACTGCTGCCTTGTTAATCATCTTTACATCATCATTTTTACTATATTACACTTTGCACTACGCATACACTATTACTATAATACATGTTATCATTCTTCCATTCCCAGGAAAGGGCAAGAATTTTTCGATGAACCTATTATAATGGATCCTCATATACCTTATCAAAAAATTTTTTAAGTAACAGAGGTGTTAGCAACACTTAACATCACCTCAAGAAAGCTTTTTAAGAAATCAGGAATAAAATTAAGTTGTTTCCATATGATATAGCATTTATTATTATGTTAATGGTTGTTGTAAAGGTTCATATGTCAGCACCAGCACAGCAGAAATCCCCAAAGCTCCATGTTGCCAAGGAGCTGGAGCATTGCATCCCCCAGTGGGCCAGACTGGCCTCAGGCTCAGAAATGTGTGATTCTTCTCTCCTTGTGCAGTTGTTTCCTTTTCAAAGGGAACAGCAGGAACAGAACATAAATAGATGAGGCACCTTCTGAATTAGTGCTTTATGTCAGATGCTAGATGATAGGAATATAGAAAGGGATTTAGAACCTTATGATTTATGATCCTGATGGGCCAATGACATCTGCAGCCATCTATGTGTATAAGTTGACATTCTTGGAACACGTTCCTGCATGAAGAAAGGGGAACTTTTCTGCTGGCAGCCTTGGGTAATTGTTAAAACAAGTGGAGAGAATGGTGTGATGCCTGCATTCTTTGCTTTCCTCAGAGTCCCCAAATGGTTTTGAGCCTGCTGGGGAAAGAAGTTAGGGCCAGAAGCTAAATAATCATCTTCACAAAGTCATTTGTGAAATTTAAGTTCTAAGAAGTACTACTTTAGGCCTGGTGACAAAGGACAGCACAGAGCTGGCAAGAGACCCATTCTCTCACCCAACCTGCAATAGACTTCCATACAGCCTTGCCAGCAATAGGAACTGATCTGCCCAGTAAGAGCATATTCTCATAAAGGACACTGGTGGCTAATACAGGGTCAAGGTAACTTAAGTAAGAGCCCAGAGAAGTAAAGCAGGAGCACTTGAAAGACACAGCTGAGGATTTCTTGCCCTAAATGATGGATCCTAGGGAGGCAGTGCAGGGTCAAGGGAATGATTATTAAACTTAAGATGATTGTTAAACCTTATTTAGGCACTGATATTAACATGAATTTATTTGTATTCACAAACTAGCACGATCTGGGAACATTCCAATGATATTACTTTTTAAATAATACTAAGAAGAAGAGAGCTAGAGATAAAGAGAATACTTAATGCCTTTGATAAAACTGCAGTGGAAGCCACAAAATGTTAAATCTTGATGCAAGATATTCAAGTACCTGCTACGTGTTGGTCTCTTACCAAAACATGTGGTGACATTAACCTCTCAACTTACTCTTGCTGAAGAGAGTGTTTAATTGTGTTGTTTCTGTTTTCGTTTAGCTAACACTTATTAAATCATTAGTGAGTTTCAGTGAGTAACTAGTATTCTGTGAAGTAAGTACTATTATCACATTTTATAAATAAAGAAACAGAATTACAAGGTTGTCTTAATTTGTCAAAGATAGCACAACTGCAAAGAGACAAAGTTGGATTTCAAACTCGAACCAATAGATGATATTAATCTCAGCATACTTTTACTGTCTCCTGCTGTAGAGAGAACATTGCATGTTGTCTCTGCAGTAGAAAATATATTCTTTATTTATTTTTTAAAACCTGTTTTCAACTCTCATTTCTCAGAGGCAATGAGTCATTTCCCACAAAGAGGATTTAAATGATAGTCCTCCCAATGGAAACATTGGATACCCTTTTCTAGGTTTCTGTAAAAAATGAACCTTGCAGCATAAAGTTAACCAGGGATGCCTAAAATTCTTGCTACAAAGTTGTGATTGCAGGAACTCTTGCATTAGACTCTGGAAACTAGATTCTTATGAAGTTCTGTGGGTGGTTCTAAGGTACAGCCAAGTTTGACCAGACCAAAGTGGACAAAAACCATATGCGGCTTACAAAAAAAAGTTCAGCCTCCTAGACTTAACCCCTTAATCCCACCTTTTATTGAGAAGGAAATGAGAGACCAGTATTTAAAATCTACTTTATGCAATTTTACATTTGTCATGTAAAATGTATTTATTAAAGAGTTTAGAATTTTTTTCAGTGTTGTTTTGATTATTCTCAACAAATCTTCAAAAAGCCCCAAATTTAAAATTATACTCATTCACAATTACTTTTATATATAGATACTGGACTTTAGGCCCTTTTCAATGATTATATGGCATTTTATATAAGACAAAAAGTAATTAGTAGTGCATTAGACTTATGTATTAAATTTTGGAGAATTGACATGACAGTAAGTCATTTCATCCAAGAAGATGATAAACTTTTCCAATTTATATTTTATTTTCATTTCCCAATCATATTTTATAATTTTGCTTATATATGTTCTGTAACTTTCTACCAAATATATACCAAATTTTTTTATTGCACTTGCCTTCTGAATGAAATGTTCTTCGCATTTCCTTTTCTAGGGGCTTTTACCAGAACAGAGAGAAGATGATGCTTTCTATAATTTATTTTGTATTTGTGCAGTGCAACAAATGCTCTTATTACTTGTTTTTTCATGAGTCCCTTGGATTTTCTAAGAAAACAGGCATATCAGGCCAGGCACAGTGGCCTGTAATCCCAGCACTTTGGGAGGCCGAGGCGGGCAGATCACGAGGTCAAGAGATCAAGACCATCCTGGCCAACATGGTGAAACCCTGTCTCTACTAAAAATACAAAAATTAGCTGGGCGTGGTGGCGTGCGCCTGTAGTCCCAGCTACTCGGGAGGCTGAGGCAGGAGAATTGCTTGAACCCGGGAGGCAGAGGTTGCACTGAGCCAAGATCGCAGTCACTGCACTCCAGCCTGGCGCCTGGCGACAGACCAAGACTCTGTCTCAAAAAGAAAAGAAAAGAAAAGAGGCATATCAGCAACATCAAATACTTTGTTTCTGACTGGGCACAATGGCTTATGCCTGTAATTCCAACACTTTGGAAGGCCAATGTGAAAGGATCACTTAAGCCCAGGAATTTGAGACCAGCAGACCAGTCTGGGCAACATAAGGAGATCTGGCTCTATAAAAAATTAAAAATAAGCTGAGTCTTGTGGCACCTGTCTGTAGTCCCAGCTGCTTGGGAGGCCGAGGTGGGAGGATCCCTTAGTCCAGAAGTTCAAGGCTGCAGTGAGCCTAGATCACGCCATTGCACTCCTACCCGGGCAACAGAGTGAGATTCTGTCTCAAAAAAGATATGTTTCTTTTATCATTTATACCAGTTATTTTATTCATATTTGTTCGAATCACTAATGTAAGTGATTATGGTGATGCCTGATTCCAGATTTTAAGTGAAAGATTTAATTTTTATGATTTAGGATGATGTTCACTAGTGGGATTTCCTTGATTACATAAGAAATTTTTTTCTGATTCCATTTTGCTTAGAGTCACTTGACTTTTATCTGATGCCTTTTCACAACGTATTGATAATGGTTGAGTTTTTTCCCTTTAATTTTTAATGTAATCAATATATAGCTAGACTTCCTGATATTGAACCACCTTTTCATTTCTCTAATAAAGCCTATTTTTTCACTCCATGTTATTCTTGTAATTCATTCCTCTGTTGTATTCTGTAATATGTTATTTACGCACTTGGCAACTATATTCAGAAATGAAATCGACCTGTACTTTTAATTATTGTTGTACTCCTTCTTAGGCCTTGGTATTCAAGTTATTCTGGCTTCATAAAATTAACTGGAGAGCTTTCCATTTTTTTCTAAGACTTACAATAGTTTAAATAATATTGGAATTATCTGTTCTTTAATAGTTAGATTAAAAATTCAGCTGTAAATTCATCTGCCTGCGGCCTTTTTCAATAGCAGATCATTAATCACTTCTCCAATCTCTTCGGTAATAATTGCTCTTTTCAAGTTTTTCACTTATTCTGTGTCAGTTGTGATCATGTGTATTTTCCTGGGAAAGTATTCTCTTCTTCTAGGTTTTATTTTTCTAATGTATTGCTAGTACCATCTTTAGTATTTACTTAGAATTGTTTTAATGTCTTTCCTGCTTTCACACAATTAATTGTGTCTAATTTTGATCTTGTTATCTTTTTCTTAGCAGGCTTACATGTTTATTTTATTTGTCTTTTTAAAGAAGCAATCTTTGAATTTATCATTCTTTTCTACTTTCTTATCTATTTTAATAATTTCATTGTTGATACGCTCTTCAGTTTCTTTTGTCTTGTTTTTGCTATTGTTTTTGTTCTTAAGTGAACTCATTACTTAATTCCTTTAACCCACCTTTCTGCTTCTATAATTGAAGGCAACACATTTTCCTGAGTTCAGTTTTTACTGTGCCCTATTATTTTTAAAGTGTTTGATTTGTCAGTGTTTCTGGGTGTTTCTTTATTCTTTAATTTCCTCTGTCACACAAGATTTGTCTTATTGTGTGCTTCTTTATTTTCGATTTATTTTATTGAACTGTGGTGAGCGAATGTAACCTGTAAGCCTTCTACTTCTTTGATTTTGGTTTTCCTTTCAGCTAAACACATGATTTGTTTTGTGAAAGTTTTAGGGAAATATGAAATATATTTATATGTGTGTGTGTATGTGTGTGTGTGGGTGGGTGGGTGGAGGTGTGTGTATATATGTATTTGTGTGTGTATTCAAGGAATAAAATGTTCTATATTAATATGTGTTCATGTCTATAATCTCATCACTTTGAGAGGCCAAGGCAGGAACATCTCTTGAGACCAGGAGTTCGAAACCAACCTAACCAACAAAGTGAGACCGTGTTTCTACAAAAAAATTGGCACACCTGTAGTCCCAGCTACTTGGGAGGCTAGGTAGAAGGATCACTTGACCCCAGAAGTTCGATGTTACAGTGAATGATGATCACACCACTGCACTCAGTCTGGGTGACATAGTGAGACCCTATCTCAAAAAAAAGTGCCATAGACTGAATGTTTATGTTCCCCCAAAAATTCATATGTTGAAACCTAATTATCACTGTGATATTATTAGAAGGTGGGGGCACTGGAAGATGATTAGGTCCTGAGGGCAGAGCCCTCATGAATGAAATTAGTGCCTTATAAAAGAGGCCCCAGCAAGCTGCCCTGACCATTCCACCATGTGAGGACACCAGCAAGAAAACATCATGTATGAACCAGAAAGCGGGCCCTCACCAGACTCCAAATCTGCTGGCACCTTGATCTGGAACTTTGCAGCCCCAGAACTGTGTCTATGGTATTTTGTTATAGCAGCCCAAATGGACTATGGCAATGTTTAACAAGTTAAGGTTAATAATTGTATAATTCACTTACTCTATGTTGTCTCCATAGCTTTTCTTTTTTGTCGAAGTTATTTCATTTCTGGGAGAGATACACTGAAAAATCCAGAACAATTACTTTTATCATGTTCTTTAATTTCCTTTTGTTAATTGAAATAAAATGTACCCTTGCCATCCTAAAGTTTTGCTTGTTTATTAAGATTTTTTGTTTGCTAAAAACAGAACATTTAATCAATTTTATAATATCTTTCCTTACATTACTTAGTGCTTTAACCTTCTATTCTGCATTGTTTGCTATTAAAATTGCCTCTGTTCATGTCTTTCTGTGCTTTCCCATTGTTTGGTTTGGTTCTTCTTTTATCTTCAACCTTTTTTATTACTGTATTTTACATATGCATTTTTCAAAAAACATAAATCTACTTTTTTTAAATAAAATATTTTTTAATAAGAGAATTTCAGTCCAATCACATTTGTGAAATGCCTGTTATGTGTAACTTTATTCTTCCCATCTTATTTTGTATTTATTATCATATTGTTTCCCCTTTTACATTTTTTATGGTTGCCAGTGTGATCAAGTTTCATTAATTCCCTGTCCTAATCATTTATTTGCAAGCTTGCTGGGATTTTTTTCTTTTCATAAATGGTTATCTTCCCTTCCCTTGCTCTTATAATAAAATAGTATTACCAGATCATCATATGAAGGAAAGATATTATTTTCCTATTAGTTGTATTAGTTCATTTTCATACTGCTATACAGTTTTTATACTGCTATACAGAACTGCCCGAGACTGTGTAATTTATAAAGGAAAGAGTTTTAATTGAGGCACAGTTCTGCATGGCTGGGGAGGCCTCAGGAAACTTACAATCATTACAGAATGGGAAGCAAACACGGCCTTCTTCACATGGCAGTCACATGGAAAAGTGCCAAGGGAAGCTGGGGGAAGTCCCTTATAAAACCATCAGATCTCCTGTGAACTCACTCACTATCATGAGAACAGCATGGAGGTAAGCACCCCCATGATTCATTTACCTCCCACAGTGTCCCTCCCATGATTCATGGGGATTATGGGAACTATAATTCAAGGTGAGATTTGGGTAGGGACACAAAGACAAGCCATAGCACAGGTCCTATATTTCCTCTCTTTCCCGCATTTGAGTAAGACAAGTCTTGTAGAATATTTTCACTTAACTTCCTTTTTCAACATTCTTTCTCTCCTATCCTCCAATTCTACTTCTCTCTTCATCATCTTCCATCTCTAAAGATTTCTATTCTGGTCTATTTACTGTTTGGTTCAGGCTTTTTCTTATGGATTTTCCTGTGATAACATACTAAGTAATAAACTCTTTCTTGCATATCTATGAATATTTTTATTTTGTATTGAGAGGTGAATGACATCCTGTCCAGGTACTGAATCCTTTGGTTAGGGTCCAATTATTAAACTATGAATACTAGTTAATTTTTGTTTCTAGCTTCCATTATTACAGATGTGAAATGTGATACAAATCTAATACTTTTTTTTATTGTAGAAAATTTGTTCTTACTGCTTGAAACTTGCAGGATTTTCCCTACATCTTTAACATTCTAGAATTTTACCACAAGGGCCAGGTGTGGTAGCTAACACCTGTACATCAACATTTTGGGAGGCCTAAGTGGGAGGACCACTTGAAGCCAGGAGTTTGAGAGCAGCCTGGGCAATATAGGGAGACCCTGTCTCTAAAAAGAGAGAGAAGAATTTCACCACACTTAGGTCTTAAACTAGGAAATTTTCTTCTGGTTATTTTAAATTATTGCCTTTTGAAATTCAAAACATACTTTTATTTCTTTTTGAGGTTGATTCTCTTTTGCCTTAAGCTTTGAAGTATTTCTCAGACCTTGATCTTTCAGACCTTTAGTTGAGATTTCTATAGAGAGTATCTTGTCCTTCAGATCTTTTTGTGAATTTTTTATTTGGGAAGCCATGTTTTCAGTTCCAGAAAGAATTTTGTATGCTACTCTTTAATGGTAATTCAAGTTATCACTGTCTCCTTTAACTCTAACAGTGTTTTGTTTGCTCTGATGTGTGCTCTTCTCTGAGCCGTTGGATAGGTTAGTTTTCTATATCAGTTCATTGGAGCTCAGATGCTTGATGACACGAATCTCACTGGCAGTGAAAAATAAAGCCCTCTCCATGTACAGGGGCTTACAGTTGAAAGCAGAGAGGCCACCAGACCCTGCTCCAGGTCTTGAAGGAAACTCTCCTACTCTTAAGTCTCCTGGTACTCTCAGAGCCTGAGAAACAGGAAGATCCAGTCTTCCTGCACATTTCTTTCTTGCCTGTGTGAAGGTATGGAGATCTGAGCCAACATTGTCTTCTGTCCAAAGATCCGCAGATCTCTAACCACCCAGCATTCCCCAGGCTCCAGTGCTCTTTGTCCTCACTAAATCCCTGGCATTGTTCTTTGCCCATCCTTTGGGAGACAGAGCACTGGGCTAGGTTCCTTTCGCTAGAATCCCCATAGAGCCAGAGACCTCACTTCTACCCAGTTGTACATGGAAGCTAGCTGCCATTAGACTCCTGAGAGGCAGACATATTAAAGGTGAGGATGAAGGGAGCTGTGTTTGTGTCAACATATGACCTAATCTCCCTTAGGATTAACTGTATTTTTCTATAACTCAAATTAACTTTTATTTGAGTCTCTCACTCCATCAGGCCACAAAGATTTAATCTCAATCAATTCAAGATCTTCCCATATTTTCCCTGGATCATGGTTCTATGGTTCTTACATGATGGATACTGAGATATAAGAGCAGAAATAGGCATCTAATCTGCGTCATCTATTTTACTACCTACATAGAGCCAGACTGTCTGTATTAGTTATTACTGCATGTTACATGTTCTAACACCTATTTTCACGTTATAAAAAGGATACATAAACAACAATGATGCTAGGATTTACAGGGCTCTAGGTAGTCTATGCTTTGAAGATCAGTTAGGGCTTGTCTGCAAGACTAATGTCTGCCAAGCATATATCTGAATAAGGGTCTGAGGAGTTTCCCAGTAAAAAAGAACTTATCCTGTGCATGTCCTTTGTAGGGACATGGATGAATCTGGAAACCATCATTCTCAGCAAACTGACACAAGAACAGAAAACCAAACGCCGCGTCTTCTCACTCATAGGTGGGTGAGAACACACAGACATAGGGAGGGGAGCATTACACAGTGGGGTCAGTGGTGGGGGCTAAGGAAGGGACAACGGTGGGGAAGGCTGGGAGGGATAACATGAGAAGGAATGCCAGTTACAGGTGACAGGGGTGATGATGGAAGCAAACCACCTTGCCAAATATGTACTTATGCAACAATCCTGAATGATCAGCACATGTACCCTAGAACCTAAAGTACAATTAAAAAAAAAAAAAACTCATCCTAAGGGAGAAAAGGGCAGGCACACAAATTTGTTTCAATAATCTTGACTTTGTGCCAGAAGGGAGGGATGATTTTAATTGAATTTGATATCTATTGCTCACACTGTCCTCCAGCACAGCTCCCATGCTTAAGTCCTGGGAAGATGTTAGTCCTGCAACACTAAAGAGCCTGTTTTATTGGAAACTCAGTAAGACACAGAAAGCACAAAACACCTGGGAACTCCATGACAAAGATGGGTGAGACTTTTTGTATAATTTTTGGGTTGTTGCTATTTATTTCTTTTACTAATTTCAACTGCTCCCATTTCTGTGAGCGGTAACTTATCACTGACATTAGCAGTACCAGCAAATTAGGGGAGAAGTGGCACAGAAGGCAGCAGCAGACTCGGATTTCCTGGGATCTCAAGCAGAGGGGAAACTCATGCTGCCCCATGGTGACCAAGCATCCTTAGCCGAGCAACTCCCCACCGGCCCCATTCATCTCCCTGAAATAACTAGAACATGCTAAGTGGAACTCAAGGTATCTCAGAAGATACAGAAAGAGCCAAGCTTAACCACTTGTAGATATTTTGTCTCCATTCACCCCCAGCAGCTGAAGTTTGAGGAAACACAATTTTATAATCAAAATCTGGCTATGAAGTAAACTGGATCCCATAAGAAATCAATGATTGGACCAACAATTAAACTAAGTCATCTAGCTCATATCCCATGTCATTTATGGAAGGAAGGCCTCAAAGTAAATCACAAACGAAGTACATGAAAAAGACAAACCCTTAAATATTTGTTCTACTAATTACGGTTCTATGATTTTATGGTGCAATTTGAAGACTACACACTTGTTAGCCCCTCAGGCAGTGATCTCTGGTCTTCCGCGTGACTCCAATACTCAGCTGATACAATCTGAAGAAGGAATATGGCTCTTCTTTTTTTTTTTTTTTTTTTGAGACAGAGTCTCGCTCTGTCACCAGGTGCCAGGCTGGAGTGCAATGATGCGATCTTGGCTCACTGCAACCTCCGCCGCCCAGGTTCAAGCAATTCTCCTTCCTCAGCCTGCCGAGTAGCTGGGACTACAGGCACATGCTACCATGCCCAGCTAATTTTTGTATTTTTTTTAGTAGAGATGAAGTTTCACCATGTTGGCCAGGATGGTCTCGATCTCTTGACCTCGTGATCTGCCCTCCTTGGCCTCCCAAAGTGCTGGGATTACAGGTACATGGCTCTTCTTAACCATTGCAATCCCCACTTCTTCATTCTTTCAGGGATGTGGCTTAAGGTTTTTTGTTTGTTGCTCCCAGCAATGGATACCTTAATTGTAATTTGCAAGTCTGATTATTTTAAGAGTGAGACTAAAATTTCTAGTTAATAATTATAGTAAGTCAATGTGTTAATAACAGGACTCAGTATATCAAATTTATCTTCATAAAAACATTGTAAGCAATTAAACCTAAATCACCCACAGAAGCTACAGGCTTGGTAGATTATTATAGTAAAAGAGTTAATAATGATAGTTATTTTTTACTGAGCTTTCAGTAAGCACAGTACTCTATATAAAATACTTCATTTTATTCTCATTAGAAGGCCATATTACATCCATCTTATAGATAAGGAAAGTGAAATTTTCAATGTATCAAACAACTTTCTCTGTTTACAAAGGAAAGTGAGGTTCAAAACTGTTTGTCTAAATCCAGTTCATTCTGATTTCTGGCTTCTCTTCGTCATTAAGGAAGAGAAACCAGTATAGTTCATCACATTTGGGGACTCAAATATCCCAGATATACAATATTTCATCCCCAGGCCAATTCCTTAGGAAATCATTCCATTTGCCAAGAAAATAATACAACATTAAACTTGCTAACATTTTGGTTCATGCTCAGATTCCAAAATAATTTCCTTAGAAGCACAAGGAATGAAATTCTGACTCACAATAAATAATCCTATCAAATGGAATTCTGTACTGTCTTTGACCTTGCTCTTTTGCTTTAAGTCACTGCCAAGACTAATATAGATCTCATAATATTCTCAGGGGATAAAGAACAATCATTGAAATTCATCTAATTATAAAAAGAAAAAGAAGTATTTTTATAACATACAGAGCATTTGTTTTCCAAAAACAGCTCTTTCCTTAAAGTATCATATAATAATCCACATGATGATTTTGCATTTTCAGTGTGTAAAAATAGTTACCTTAGTATTATTTTCTACCTTCCCTTATTACTCACTGCCAAAACAAAGGGTTAGCATTTTACATGTTCATTATTACCTAAATATTCAAGAATAAAACTAAGAAATAAAGCACAAAAATTAATAATTTAATTCACACACGTTCATTTGGTGTTTTTTGCCTGTAATTTCAACAATAACATTGTTTTGTATATAACAAATACCAAATAAATATTTGCTGAGTGAATGAATGAATGAAATCTGGATTACAACAGTTTGAAATCTATAGGCCTACTGCAAAATTGTTTTGTCTTACCTACCCAGAATCCATTGACATTACTCCAGTGATAGAACAACTATCTTGGTGTGTTATCTATTCTCCGTCGTGTCTTCCTGAAACATAGTGTCTTCCTAAAACCAAGGGATAGGCATGAGGACTAAGCTGGTTATTAGAAATACTCCCAAGACTTTAAATCTGGAGTACCTATGACAGTTGGAGTTCATTCCTTTTAGTCGAGGTACCCTAACAAGATAGTTAAGTAATCTTTGTTGCCTAAACCCTTGAAAGTACCCTGGTTCTTGTGTAATTTTGAATTTTTTTCTGTTTATTGTTTGTTTCTTTCTTTTTTAGAGACAGGGTATCACTGTATTGCCCAGAGTGGAGGGCAGTGGCACAATCACAGTTCACTGTAACTTCAAACACCTGGGCTCAAGTGATCCTCCCACCTCAGCTTCCCAAGTAGCTAAGACTACAGGCATATGCCACCACGTCTAACTAATTGTTTTTTAATGTTTTTACAGAGATGGGATCTTGCTACGTTGACCAGGCTGTTCCTAAACTCCTGGCCTCAAGGGATCCTCCTATCTCAGCCTCTCATAATGCTGAGATTACAAGTGTGAGCCACTGCTCTTGGCCTGAACCTCTTTCTTTAGCTTACTTGTAGGTTCAGTTAGTGCCCCAATATCAATATAAGAGTGTTTTTTGCTTAAGTTATCCAGAACTGATTTCTATTACTTAAAACTGAAGAATGAACAATTTCAATTTCCTTTTAAGATATTTGATACGAAGTTAGTGTGATAAGGAGTATCACTCTAAACCTATAAACAAGAAAAAGCTGATTCATCGATAAAAGCATAACCTGCCATGGAGCATTTTAGAAAGCTGCAATCTCTGGGCGGCTGAATTGAGTAAACTGAATTCCAAAGTGAGACAGATTCATTCAAAAAGAGAGCACATGAATCTTTAGACCTCTGGCAAAGTATGGGGAAAACTGGTGGTCTTCAAATAAGCGGATAACAGAAAAAATGATCTAAAATAAATTTAAAACAAAATTAAGCCATGTGTAGGACAGCATGTGAGTTTTGGATAATTGAGCATCTCAGAAACAAAGAGAGACTTCGCTCTTGGATTTTTTTCACAGCCCACCACAGGGTGCTCACAAAAAAGACTGAGGTTCAGGCTCAACTCACTGGCTCAGGTGTGACGAAGTGACTGGTAACTTAGGGGATGGGCACAAGACCTGACTTGCTTTTGGTTCCTTTTCTTCTATGAAGCAGACACCTTAAATCACTGGGAAAGGAGCAGCTAACCTTCTTTCCTACAAGCGAAGACCCATTTCAAGTGAAAAGAGTAGAAGCAAAATGCACCTCCCTCTTGGGGAGAGGCAAGAAACCATCTTGGGCCCTGTGTCTTACACCCCTGCTAATCAGAAGTCTGCTGGCAGTGGGGGAGAAGCAGGATACTCCTAAACAAAACCAACCCCAGATCAAGACAATTTCATTGCCACTTGGAGGACGTGCAAGAATAGTGAGAAAGTGCCACTCTGAAGGTCCGGCTGCAAAGGTCCTGACTAAGAATGAAGCTGGAACAGGGACAACAGGAAGCCCCTCCCTGGAACAGCATTATGCCATTGAGGAAGGGGGAGCAAGAGTGTGGGAAAGAGATTCTCTCTGCAGCACAGGTGTGCAGAAATGACTGAAAGCTAAGGGAGGAGCAAAAACAAGGAAAGAAACCCTTCAGCACCCTGTTTTCTATCCCAAGGAGTACAAGGTAGTAGTAGCCCAACTACTAAAGGAATTTGAAGCCTGTGGTGCACTGAAAGCAGCAAATGATGGACAGTACCCAAAGCGCACTCAACACCTAACTAGGTTGACCCAGCTCCACACTAACGGCCTGACAGAAGAAGAGCATATCCAGAAGTTAATACTGTTTACTGTTAATACTGTGGTATACGTAATGGCCCAATATTCAATCAAAAATTACAACACTGAGGCTGGGCACCATGACTCATGCCTATAATGCAAGCATGTTGAGAGGTCAAGGCGGGAAGACGGCTTGAACCCAGGAGTTAGAGACCAGCCTGGGCAACCTAGGGGGACCCCGGCTCTACAAAAATAAAAAAAAAAAAGCCAGATGTGGTAGCACATGGCTGTGATCCCAGCTACTCTGGAGGCTGAAGTTGGAGGATCACTTGAGCCTATGGTTGAGACTGCAATGAGCCGTGACCATACCACTGCACTCCAGCCTGAGTGACAGAGCAAGACCCTGTCTCAAAAACAAAAAATTACAAAACTAAAAAGAAATAAAAAACAACCTACTATGAGGATGTAAAGCAATTCACAGAACCAAGTTTAGAGATGACCCAGATAGTATTAACTACCAGAAGAAATCTTTAAAATAATTATTAATAATGTGCTAACAGATCAAACATGTAAAGTGTACAACATGCAAGAACCAATGAGGAATTTCAGCAGAGAAAAAAATCAAGAGCCTTCTACATTTTTGAGGAAATTATGTTGCCAAACAAACTGTGAGCTGTAACTAAAACAGCATTTAGCTATTTGAGATTCAAAACAACTTTTAAGGCCCAAAATGTGCACCGGAAAGAAACAGGCTTTGCTATTGTCAATAGTACTGCAATGAACACTCACATTCATGTGTCTTTGTGGTAGAATGATTCACCTACCTTTGGGTGTATACCCAGTAACAGGGTTGCTGAGGTGAAGGGTAGTTCTGTTTCTGGCTATTTAAGGAATCACCACACTGCTTTCCACAAGGGTTGAATTGATTTACACTCCCACCAACAGTGTATAAGTGTTCCCTTTTCTCCACAACTTAAATGCCCAACAATGACAGATTGGGTAAAGCAAATGTGATACATATACACCACGGAATACTATGCAGCCATTAAAAAGAACGAGATCACGTCTTTTACAAGAACATAGATGGAGCTGGAGGCCATTATCCTTAGCAAACTAAAGCAGGAACAGAAAAGCAGATACCATGTGTTCTCATGAAGCAGAAGCTAAATGACGAGAATTCATGGACAAAGAAGAAACAACAGACACTGGGGCCTACTTGAAGGTGGAGAGTGGGAGGAGAGAGAGGATCAGAAAAAGTAATTACTGAGTAGTAGGCTTAGTACCTGGGTGATGAAGTCATCTGTACAACAAACCTCTGTGACATAAGTTTACCTATATAACAAACCTGCACATGTACCCTTGAACCTAAAATAAAAATCAAAAAGAAAGAAAGGACTGAGCTGTGAACATTGGCCAGGGCCTTTTAAGAAGAATTTGCTAATGGGTTAGATATAGGATATGAAAAGAGAGGAATTAAGAAAGCTTCCAATTCATCCTAACTGGAAGTACCCAATTTTGTTAACTGAGCTCTAGAAGCCTACCAGATAAGGTTGTTGGGGGTGGGAGAAATAAGCAGTTGCATTTTAGACACGTTAAGCTTAAGTCGTTTATTGGACATCCAAGTAGAGCTGTCAAGTAGAAAGTTGAATGTATGAGACTGGAGTTTCAGAGAGATATCTGGGCTGGAGAAATAAAATCAAGAATTAAAAACATACAGCTGGATTTGAAGCCATGAATCTAGCTGAGGGAACTGTAAGAATGGATGTATATAGAAACAGAAAAGTTTCAAAGACTAAGCCTCAGGGAATTTCAAATTTAAGAGGTTGGGAAGAAGAGAAGAATCCAACAAAGGAGACCCATCCACTATCCCTAGACTAGACATATCTGATTGTAGAGTGGTCGTATAGTCCTGACAGATGGGCAGCTGTCAATGAGTCTTATAAACCTGGAAATATAGACTTTTAAAAATAATGAGCAATCATAATATTCTTTTATTTGTGCAAGGTTTTTGAGCTAATATTTTTTTGCCAGACTGAAAATTTAATATGAGAATATATGTCATTTTCTGTTAATAGCATTTTTTGGGGGGGTTTTTGTTCATGTGGTTTTGTTCGTTTGTTTTGAGAGGGAGTCCCGCTCTATTGCCCAGGCTGGAGGGAGCGGTGCAATCTCAGCTCACTGCAACTGGCGACTCCCGGGTTTAAGCTATTCTCTTGCCTCAGCCTCCTGAGCAGCTGGAATCACAGGCCTCTGCCACCACGCACAGCTAATTTTTTTGTATTTTTAGTAGAGATGGGATTTTGCCATGCTGGCCAGGCTGATCTCCAACTCCTGATCTCAGGTGATCCACCCACCTGGGCCTCTCAAAGTGCTGGGATTACAGGCGTGAGCCACTGCACCCCGCCTAATATTTTGTAAATGTATATAATGGTTGGTTTTTAAAATAATTTGCATTTAGCCAAACATGCCATTATATAAATCTACGAATGTAACAGTGAGCTAAAAAGGGTATAAATAACAAGTTTTGCAGTATTTGCACTTGTATAGGAAGTACTGCCAAATGGTGCTAAAGAAAATAAATTTGCAGTTATAACGAAACTATAAATTCTGCATACTGATGAGGACTTTAATGTTTTTCAAAGCTTTGTATATTTTCAATACAAATTATGGCTGCATCTTTTCATAGAGTCAGTTATGAAGCATGACATACTTTCATGTAATAACCATGTTTTCTAGCTTTTGTGTTTGATGTTTTGACATCTGGGGCCTTGCTGACCCTAGAGGGGCAGCTCCTCCCAGGGATAGCTAATTCCTAGATGGCATGCAGCTCACCTGTCCACACATCTCTCATGTAGTAACCAAGCAATCCTCACCTACCTCCTTTACAGCATCTTATGCCCAGTGCCACTATTCACCTACCCTAGTCACCCCAGATTCACATACCAGAAAACTAGGGACAGCCCTATGCCCCAGAGACTGTGGAAATTGTTTAAACTAACCAATCCTAAACTTACTAACCAATCATGATACTTCCCCATATAGCCCTGTGTGGTGAGACAGCTGTTTCTCCTATTTCTAGTAACTGTGAGTGAAAACTTCTTCCTTCATGACCATCATTTCTGTGTCTTTGTGTCTTACCATAGCTGATTAAAATAAACCCTGAGTACCTGATTAAAATACTGTGCATGTAACCTCACAGTAGAAGGTTACTAGAATACCAAATTTTTTAAATGTTTAGCTCAGAAAAGGCAAAAATCCCCCAATTCAAGTTTTTCTTACTGTCTGTCTGGCCTCTTACTTTAATAAACAAATGGTACAGTCAACTCTGGTTTGCTGCGGGGAACATTAACTAGGAAAACAAAGCCTTCTATTTTCACTGTGTACCGTAACTTAAGGCCTAAAGATATGAGGTTTCAGTAGACAGAAATTTTTGTCATTTTCCCTTTTTTTCAGAACAATTTTTTTTTTTTTTGAGGCAAAGTCTCACTCTGTCATCCAGGCTGGAGTGCAGTGGTGCGACCTCAGCTCACTGCAGCCTCTGCCCCCTGGGTTTAAGCGATTCTCCTGCCTCAGCCTCTCTAGTAGCTGGAACTACAGGAACACAGCGCCACACCCCACTAATTTTTGTATTTTTAGTAGAGACGGAGTTTCACCATGTTGGATTGTTTTGATCTCCTGACCTTGTGATCCACCCGCCTCAGTCTCCCAAAGTACTGGGATTACAGGTGTAAATCACTGTGCCCGGCCTCTGAACAGTTTTTTAATTCATCTTGGAGATGATTAATATCTTGCTCCAGTTCTACTGTATTTTCTAGTATTCCTTTTCTGACAATTCTAAGCAGCCATTTTATTTTTATCCCTCATATATATATATCATTTAGAAGTTTAGAAAGAGATTGGCTGAAATTAGCCAAAAAGTGTGTGCTATTATTTTTACTGGGCTCTCCTATGGAAGCAGAATAAAATTCATCACATTTATTTTTATTTTATTAAGTTGGTGCAAAAGTAATTGCAATTTTTGCATCACTTTTAATGGCAAAAACCAAGATTACTTTTACACCAACCAAATATTTTACTATCATTTTTATAATAAATTCAAATGTATTAATACTTTAAATTTTAAATTGTATGTATTTAATATATTATATTAAAATAAAATGTATTATCTTAAAGAGTTCTCTGTCACATGGTTGAGGTTTTCTGTGGGAAGGATGCTATCTAATGAATCTTTGGAGATCATTAATATGATATAAATTAAGAAAATTTATATTATAATTACCTACCTTTTCCACTGAGAAGATTGATGTATAGAAATGATCATTGTCATCAGTTTCTAATCAGTTCAGATGCTGGACTTGGAACAGTGGTGGTCTCAATGAGTCTGCCATTTTGAATATTAAAACACTAATTATGGAATGGATCATAGCTCCTCCCTCTGCTGTATGAGTGTTATTATCATAGTATATCATATTATGCTCTATGAACCAACACTAAAAGACAGAAATTTCAGGTGGCTGAACCAGATTAAGAGTAAGCAAGAATAGGTTATTGAGGAGGCACAAACATCATGAAGAAATGATGGAAGCATGGCTGCAGACACTCCAGTCTTAAAAACTGGGATATCTGCCTATAGAGGTGTAGAATCAGCTGGGAGAGTAGGCTGAGCTGGTTGACTTGGGTGAGTAAACCCTTCTTTTCATCTAATTGTTGTGTGGCCCTTGAGGAGTTGATTTTGTGATTCCTTTTTAAGTTTGTCCTCTTTCATCAGCTTATGTTTCTATCACTGTCTGAAATTAAGCATATCACATTAGTATAAGGGTTATGTCGTGCCTACAAAGTCTGTCAATCAAGTCCACATTCTGCTGGAATGATAACTGGGTGGCCATGAGCCCAAGTGCATTACACTGGGCTCTTGAACATGTGCTGCAGCACCCCAGGAGAGGTGACACTCCTTCCACCTTCCCCCTCCTTTCCTATTTCCTCTCACCACCTCCCACCTGGTGGAGGGGGCAGGGTGGCACAGAAGCAAGAGCCTAGGAAAGCTTTATGAAGCCCACACAGATAAACTGCAGATTGCTTGCTAGTTTGCAAACTTAAAATTTTCTGCTGCAAATCAGGACTTTACTACCAATTGCAGCATTCCTGAGGGCAGCTGGGAGACTGGGATCAATGCTTGACTAGGTCCAGAGACACATAACACTACTTAGTAGTAGCAATAATCATGATAGTTGGTATTATTATTGCTCGAGGCACAGCACTATCTCATTCAGTTCTCCTCACAATCTTATGAGGTAAGTACTATTATCTTCCCCATTTTACAGATTAAAAAACTGGTTTAGAGGGATGACGCAAAATGACACAGTGTGTGGCAGGGCTCAGATTCAAACCAAGGTCTATGTGGCCTCTTTACTTCTGCACAAGAAAAATGGTCCTGTATTTCCTAAAAGTCATCGTCAACATTTACCTCTCCGTCTTTATGCCTACACTCTAGCTTATACAGACTATCCTAATTGTACACTGCCAGAGCCTTCTGTACTTCTTTCTCAAGACACCCATCAATATATAAATTGCTTTTTTGATATTTGCCTCCCCTCAACTCTGAGGGGGACAGAACCATGTCTGCCTTCCTCCCCATTCGATCTCTCAGGCCTAGTGGTTAGCAGTCACTTAATAAAGGTTCTTAAAATATTTTTAAAGTCTCATAATTTCAGAATTTCCACTTTAACATACATGAAAACATTTGATTCTTATACCTCTGAAACAAATTCTATATTTTGAAAGGTATACTCTTCATGACTTGAACAAGAAATTTGACTTCCTCTGGATAACATCCTTCTTATAAAACACACATTTGTAGAGTCACAGAATGTGACCATTTAGGAAGCTATGCAGTTCAAGCCTCTCATTTTATAGATTAGGACCCAAACAATTATGTAACTAAAACAAAGGCACACAGGTAAGCATAACAGGGTTGGAATCAAAAGCCTGACTTCTATTTACTGAAGTTAGTGAACTTTTAAGTCCACATGTCATTTAATTAGTTGACAGCTTTCCATTTCTAGAAATATAAATTCAAAGTTTTTGTGGTTGTGTGTAGTAGGGGGGAAACCTGAGCAGTAGAGTTTCAGGAAAATTAACATAATGTGTACATTTAGAGAACTTGGAAGACGAAAAAATCAGAATAATATTGGCTGAGTCCTTAGGTGTGTCTGACATATTCAACATCAAAGGATAGTGTAGAAAGGACCAGGTGCTTGGTAGGAATGTTAGGAATAAATCAACAAAAGACACATGGCTTTCTTTGTAAATAGACAATTTCTTTTTCTGTCCATTGTTTTGCATTTACCTTTCCTGTTTCTTTAGCAGTGTGACCATCCTTACATTGTGTTACACACCTTGAAGCCTTTCATTCACAACCAGGACAAATGATGTGGGAGCAGACTCCATGGTTTGTCTGGCAACTAAATAGGAGCCCCACTGGTGCTTGTACCAATACAAACACTCCACTGTCTGTGTTCTGAGGGCAGATAAATCCACAACACTCACAGAGAGTGTGCATTTTTTAAAGTGTATTTGAGAATCCCCTACTTCCACTCACAATGTATTCCCTCAAAAAATAAAAAGTCTCTGAATCTATGAAACTCAAAAGTAGACATGCATGTTATAGAATTGTAGTGGTTTCTGTATCCAGAGAATTCAAACTTAATTATAATCATGTTTTAGACTTTATCTTTAATGATATATTTTATCATTTGTATATCTTTTAAAATTTTGTTATTTACTCTTGCAGTTATTAAAATATGCACCAGGCTAACAGACAAAATGGGCTCCCTGTGGCTAATTTGCTAAAAGTTAAAATAGAATCAAATGGCCATGGGTGGGTCAAGGAGTGGTTACAACCTCAGAAACACGTTATAAAAGTGTCACAGGACCTCTCTTTCTACAATTGAGCCAAACCAGTTCTTGTCCTGCCAAGATAAACTGCCACAGGAACTCTCCTGACCCCAGCAGTTGAAAGAAACATTTGACAGAGACTCCTGGTTTGGTGCTTGGAAACTGCTCAATCAGGGGTTGGCTAGATGAATCAGAATTGAACCAGTTTGAATCCTTCACTTGCATAAGTGAACCTGATTGAGAATTCAGACAAGAATTTTCCTTATTTAAGCCAGACCCTCCCTTTGTTCTTCAGAAAGTACACTCTCACTTGTACAGGAGGCTGTGCCTCCTCAATCTGACGATTTTTTTTTTAATCTATAGAAAATATAGCTCCTCCTTTTTCCTCTGTAGATCTCATGGTCTTTTGTTAACACAGTTGTTTGGCACGGTATCAGGCATTTTATTTCATGTATTAGGCTGACCTGCTGTAATGAAGAGACTCAAAAATTCAGTGCTTAAAATAAATAGAAATTTGTGCTCTCTCACATAACAGCCTGGAGTGAAAACCAAAAAGCATCTGAGACGGGTCTCAATAAATTTACAAATTTATTTTGTCAAAGTTAAGGATGTGCCTTGGAGATAGGTCTGTGCCTTTCTTTACAGATGATTTTGAGGGATTCAGTATTTAAAGGGGAAAGGTGGACTGCAGAGGAAAGAGGAAGCGTGTGGAAATCCACATATTGCAAGAGAACAGGAACAGCTAGGGGAGTAGTCAATTATGTATTCATGTGGTGCTCAGTAAATCAGCATTTTACATAAGATGAGCACACAAGGTGAACATAGGGTAGCCAGCTACCTGTAGAGATATTTAACCTCTTATCTGTAGCTATCCGATTAGGAACAAAAAGAAAGGCAGCTTCTTGCATGACTCAGCTTTTAGCTTAACTTTTTCCTTTTGACATAGTGAATTAGGGTCCCAAGTTTTATTTTCCTTTCACATTTCTTCCCCTTTTCTTTTTAAAATCTTTTTGAGAAAAAAATTTAGAAGAAAATGAATCTCTGGTCTTGGGTTTTCTCTGATCTCTTGTGGTTAGGACAGTTTATTTCAAGACAGGTAAGTCCCACGTTGTTAGGAAAGTTAGTTTTCAGCAGATTGTGAAGTCTCACATCCCACAAAGAAAAAAACAGGAGAAGAAAACAGAAAGAAAACAACAAAACAAACAACAACAACAAAAAGTCCTGGAAAACAGATAAAAGCCATATTACTCTAAAGTCCATACATCAGTAGGTAGGTATGAAAGTGGCTTACATATTTGAATAGATTACTGTTCTTTTCTTCCAAAGTTTAAGTTGTCTAGCTTCTGTGTTTCAAATCAGGAAAAATGTCGGGGGTGGGGGAAGAAAAATAAAGAAGGAAAAAATTGAAACATTGTTTTGGAGACTTGTGGCCAGGAAAAAATTTAGGATTCGGTCCAAATTGTACAAAATAATAAAAATCAAAAAAGATTGGACAAGGTTAGAATCTAATAACAGATTGTATTAGTCCATTTTCGTACTCCTGATAAAGACATACCTGAGACTGGGAAGAAAAAGAGGTTTCATTGGATTTACAGTTCCACATGGCTGTGGAGGTTTCAGAATCATGGCAGGAAGTAAAAGGCACTTCTTACATGGTGGTAGCAAGAGAAAATAATGAAGATGCAAAAGCAGAAACCCCTGATAAAACCATCAGATCTCCTGAGACTTGTTCACTACCACAAGAACACTATGGGGGAAACCACCCCATGATTCAAACTATCTCCCACCGGCTCCCTCCATAACATGTGGGAATTACGGGAGTACAATTCCAGATGAGATTTGGGTGGGAACACAGAGCCAAACCATATCACAGGTGCACTATAGTTTATTTTGAAACATAAATTTTCTCTCTTTAATTCCCCAATTTTATTAATAACAAAACCATAGTAGGACCAATTTATTCGTAAAATAAATTTTAGTCCTATTATACTTGGCATGATTATTTGCATAAAATGCAGCACTAACAATCATTTGCCACATAGGCTCTCTCTCTCTTTTTTAAATTGGTTTTGCTGGAAACATTTTCACAAGGGTCTTTAGATTAGACATTTTTAAAAGCCTCAAGCCAAGCCAAGGATTTATCTGTGTCTGCAGATACTTGTGAATTGTGTGAAATCTCTTCTTTTTGAAGTCCCAAGAAAACTTAGAGTTCCTGGGCCAGTCAGAATGTGAGATTCTTTACTTAACATGGATCAGGACCCTGTAAAGGACAAGGTATGGGGCCAGTTTTTCTAAAGTGCTTCTATCAGCTCTACAGGTCAGCCTCATTTTCTCAAGACAGTTTGAAAATGTCATTCCAGTCAAAGCTTGGTAAAATAATTAGTATAAAATAATAAGTATATCATAAGTATATATATAATTATATACAATATAATCATACATAATTACATATATAATTATATCATATTATGTATATAACAGATTCTTATTGATTTTATGCAAATGACTATATTGTCATAAATTAAGAATACTCATAAAAATAGTTTCCAAATTTGGGAGGAATTGAGAGAAAGGAATTATGTTTCAAATTTTGCCCATAGGAGTAGACTTTACACAATTGTTAAAAGCTGTAAATAGCTTTAAAAGGAGAAAGTGTTCTTGACTATTAAAAAAAGAAAATAAAAACAATCAGCAAATATTTTCAACAAAAAATTCATAAAATATTATTTCAGTCTTCTGTTAGTTCAGTTCATGAATTATCTCCTGTTTTGTTCAATGTTGGATCAACAATCCTTACAAATACATCAGCTCTCCATGAAAGTCCTCCATGAAGGTTTTGTCTCTATTCCAATGACACAATCTCTAAAGTTATTGGAAATCTGTATTTAAGAGTCTTCAGAGTTCTGTAGCTGATTATAAACCACTCTCTAAAAGGATCAAAGTAAAATAACAATTGTGGATGACAAAAGTCTTACAACAGCCGTAGCTAAAGACACAATTTACAAGGATATTTGTTTACTTCTGTGGCATACAACAATGTTACATAATAATTATAATTACTACTAATATCCTAAAACATATCAGAATCACAGGAATCTCAAACAATTTTGGAACACATGCCAATCATATATTTATATAAAAGTATATCTCTAATTTTATGTATCCAGAGTGAATGGAAACAAACATATTTTCCAGTTTGACTTTTCTCTTTCGATTTTTATACAAATCAAGAAATCTTAATAATCTGGCAATACTTCAGTTGGCCATCAATCCATAATAATAATAGCTAATAACAAAAATAATAGCAACCACTTATTCACTCCTTTTACTTATGTAGGCAATTAGTATTAGGATGTTGTTAATGAAATTTCGTAAGCATTATGTTATTCCCAACTAAAGTATCATATCAGAGCTTATAGTCATAGCCAATCCAAAATTTTAAAATTTTACTACCAAATTTCTATGCAGTTTTCTTGTCTATTGACAAAACTACTTGTTGATCCTTAATCCCAAAATGTGCCATCATTCCTTCCAAGTGGATGTGCAAAATCTAGACTAATTGTGAGTACCTGGGCTACTGAACCTGGAGCTGGATGAAGGCTCAGACTCAAACTAAAAAGAGAATAAGAGCCACCCAATGTTGCAAACCAGAACTGGCATGGAGACAAGATGAAAGAAAAGGGTTTTAACTTTCTTGTAGAAGCATTTTCCAGAATATCCGTTTTGAAGAAACATTATAGCCATCCATGCTTTGTTCCTCATATGGCCTATCCATCCCAGAAACACAATATTAACAAATCACAGTGGATGGCACCTGGCCTATCTTTAATGTATCCCCAAGTCTCTTAAGTACCTTATAGGGTCTCTAAAATCTGTCCCTGATGACAGTATGTAACTTCCCCCACCAGTCCTATGATGGGAGTATTCTTATCAGCTCAGTTTTGCAGATGAGGAAATAGAGGCTCACCAAGTAAACGTAACTTGTCCAGGGGCACAAATCTAGGAAGCAGCAACCAGGGCTTAAACTTAAGTCTGCATCTCTATACTTGCCCAGCTGCATGAAGCCTCAAATTTGGCAATCGTTGGAGTACTCATCATTCAACTTTCTCTCCCAGTCAGGCACCAAGTCCTGTCCTTTTAATCTATACAATAGTTTTCAATTTGTTCTCATTTCTGCATTACTATTGCTCCTGAGTTAGTTCAAGAGCTTTTCATTTTTTCCAAGATTTCTCTAATTCTAATAATTACCTAATCTTGCCTTAGATTTTGTCCCACTTCCATTCCATACTCTATATTATTGTCCAAGTGGTTTCGTTTTAATAACACACAATCTTGCCTCGTTCATGCTTAAAGCCTTCACTAGCTCTCCATGGCCTCTAAATAAGTCCAGATTCTTTGTCTGATAGAAAAGACCCTTGGAAATTTGCTCGTGGTTAGCTCTTACTCTCATCAACCCAACTCCCACCACCAACTCCTCTACCCAGCTGTACAGCCCCAATAAGGAAAAGGGTCACGTCTCCCATCACCAGGCAGCTCTGGTCATGGACTTACAAAGAATTCTCTATCTCTGTGATTAATTATCCAAAAATTTAAAGCACAAAGTCTTTATCAACTATATTTATGTAGCCATGTATACTTTGTGTTTCTGTAAGTTTTTTCACAGGCAATGATGAAATATATGGAGATGCCTTTTTTCTGTAACTCTGCAAATATACCCTGCTATGAGTGACTAGGAGTTCTATTTTCTCTTTCTGCAGTAAAGTGAGTAGTTGGTTTTTTAGACTGCCCTGACTTTTGGTAAGAAGAAGCATTTCCAAAATAAGCACTATACAAAAAGTTTTTTCTTGCTCCTTAGAAGTCATTTATTTCACTGTGTGGAATTATCAAATGTCAAACCACGACTGCGTGACTTGATATAATACATTAAAGGTAATCAAAATAATTGCTGTCCTCCCCTTTAGGGCCATCCTTTGTGCCCTATTGATGGCAGGCTTAGCTACATGACTTACTGTGACCAGAAATAGAGTAGGAGTCATGATGCCAACTTTCAGCGGAAGTTTTATGAGCCCTCATATGATCTTACAATTTCACAATTGCAGCAATGGCTACGTACAGGTTTCCTTTTCAGCCTAACTCCAAGAGAATGAGATGTGGTCCAGAATTTTACTCCATTTGAAGCTAACATGGAATGAGAGTAAGAAAGAGATCTTTGTTTCTTTCTTGTTAGGCCACCAAGACTTTGGAATTGTTTGTAACTCCAGCATACCTAGCAAAAACAGACTGATGCAATTGAGGCTTTGATATTCTCCTTCTCCATATTTCACTGTGTAGATTATTTATTTACACATTCTCATCTGTAATTATTTAAGCATCTTTGGTTGGCTTTAATATGCACCATAATGAAGTCTTAGCACATATCTTCAAAATTCAAAGAGGGAACATTGACTCTCCGAAGTCTCAGGTTTGAAAGGGACCTTAATGTCATCTGCCCAATTCTCTGTATAGCACTTGCATATTCTACGTGATTTTCATGATGAACATCTGCTTAAACAACTCTGGTGGTGAGAAACTCACTCTTGCCCAAGGAAAGTCATATCATTTGAGGCAGCTTGACTTGTTAGAAAACTCTTCCTTACATTTAGTGAAATTTGTTCTTCCCTTAATTTCATATGGTCAGTTCTAACTCTATAGCCATACGCTTCTCTCCTTTCTCCTTTTGTCTGGTCACCTCTGGGCTAATCATTTCTGGAGGATTTGAATATGTGTCATAGGTCATGATTTAAATTCCTCATGACAGTAATGGTTGCTTTCATCCAAAAGCACCTGCAGTTCACATCGTCCCTCTTAATGTGTGTACTCAGAACCAGAGTAATAGAAGTATGCTTTGATACCTGGTGCAGAGTACAGACAGCCTATCATTTCCCTTTTTCTGAACTCTATATTTCTGCTAATTCTAACTAAAACCATATCAGCTTTTTTGACAATTACATCACATTACGGGGGAGAGGTTTTTCTTCTCAAGTAAAATTTAAATTTTAGAAAGGGAAATAGAAACAGAAAACAGAGTTGTAAATATGAATAAGACTATACTACTGGATATGGATTAGAATATTTGCATTACGCCACAAAACCACTTCAATGGCTTTTGCTAACATCAAATGATCATTTCATAACCTTGGCCATTCTCTAGGCTTCTCACCTTTTACTTCTCTTTCTAAATAACCTTCATCAACATATTCTTAAAGAGGTATACACCTCCTTGCATCCTAACTGAAAAAGTCATCTACTTTCTATCGTATTTCCCAATTTCCCTATATAATTACTTTTTCTGTTTTGTTTTCCTATAGCACTTTTAGGTACATCTTTTAAACTCACTTACCACACTGCATCTTAGTTATTTACTTATATATCTATAAACATCACCATGAAGGATAGTGTCAAATTTAAAATGTTATTCACTGCACTTTTAAAAAGATATGGCTAACACTTACTGAGTTCTTACTACGTGCCACTCTGCTAATTGCTGTACATACACTATCTGGTTTAACGCTTATCACAACCTATGATCTAGGTACCGTTATTATCCTCATTTTTTCTTTTCATGATACAGAGTCTCACTCTGTCACCCATGCTGGAGTGCAGTGACATAATCATGGCTCACTGCACTTTCAACCTCCCAGGCTTCATTGATCCTCCCACCTCAGCCTTCTGAGTAGCCGGGACTACAGGCTAGCAACACCATGCCTGGCTAATTCTTTTATTTTTTTATAGAGACAGGATTTTGCCATGTTGCTCAGGCTGGTCTCAAACTTCTGGGCTCAAGCAATCTGCCCACCTTGGCCTCCCAAAGTGCTAGGATTACAAGCATGAGACACTGTACCTGGTCCCTGTCTTCATTTTATATATGAGCAAATGGGGCTTAGAGGGGTTAAATAGCAATCCCAAGGTGGCACAGACAATACGAGGAAGAGTTGGAATTCAAACCTAGATCTCTCAGCCTCCAGTTTGTGTATAGCAAACACTTACTAAAGATTTATGGTTTGGGCCAAAATATCAAATGACAATGACAGGACACTGTCATTGTCCTGTTCCCAGTTTTGTTCCTTCCTCCTCTTATAGCATAAGCAAGTTGCCCTATTAAAAATATTTCTTTTAATTAAGACTCAGTTCTCATATCTGTGATATTTACCTCAAAGTGAGCGTGTGTGTGTAGACAGTACAGTACACGGAGGGTGGGGAGTGTGGGGGATGGAAAAGAAAGGAGTAAAGGCACATAAGTTAAAGTAAGTAGGACTACTAGTGACTTTCTAATACTCAGTTTCCAGAGGAAGGCAAAAGGCTAGGCAAGCCCCCACCTCATTACCCTAATATTTGGTTACAGTAACTTTGAAAAAAATGTGCTTTTAAAATCTGTGCAAATAAATTAAATATTTATTTTATATCTTTCCACATAAATATGCCATGTTCTGATAGCAGCTGACAAAATATTAAGTGGAATTAAATAGAACTTACCATTTACTGTTTATTGGGTTAATAGTATTATACACACTGAAAGGTAGGAAAAGATGGAGAGGAATATTTTGAATGACTTAAATGGTTAGCATAGAAAAGAAGTTGCCACAGCCAAGCAAATTTATTTAGGAACTCCCCAGAGCAAAGGGATTAACCCCAGAGACAACAGAGAAACAGGCTGGGATTAGAACTGTTGCAGAACAAATGTTTGTGTCTCCCCTCAAATTAACATGTTGAAACCCAAACTCTCAGTGTTGTTGTGGGGCCTCTAAGGAAGTAAGTAAGATTAAATGAGGCCACACAGGTAGGGCCCTGATCCAATAGGATTAGTGTTCTTATAAGAGATACCAGAGATCTTATATGCGCTAGATAGATAGATAGATAGATAGATAGATAGATAGATAGATGATAGATAGATAGATCTAAATCTAGATCTATCTGACATGTCTCAGTTAATTTAGAAAGTTTATTTCACCAAGGTTGAAGACATGCACCTGTGACACAACCTCAGGAGGTCCTGATGACATGTGCCTAAGGTGATAGCAGCACAGCTTGGTTTTATACAATTTTGGGAGATGTGAGACATCAATAATATGTGTAAGATGTATATCGATTCAGTCTGGAAAGGCGGAAAAACTTGAGGCAAAGGTGGGACAAACTGAAGCTGGAGAGGGGGCTTCCAGGTCACAGTTAGATAAGAGACAAATGGTTGCATTATTTTGAGTTTCTGATTAGCCTCTCCAAATGAAGCAGCCAGATATGCATTTATCTCAGTGAGCAGAGGGGTGACTTTGAATAGAATGAGAGGAGGTTTGCCCTAAGCAGATCCCAGCTTGACTTTTCCCTTTAGCTTAGTGCTTGGGCCCCAAGAATTATTTTCTTTTCACATTTTTTATATATAGAGGTGTGTGTGTGTGTGTGTCTGTGTGTGTGTGTGTGTGCATACATATATACCATATATATATATATATATATACCCACTGTTTGCACATACTAGACCACGTGTTCAAGACAGAACCTTGATCTTGGACTTCTAGACTCCAGAAATGTGAGAAAATAGATTTATGCTGCATTAGCTACGCAGTCTATGGTATTTTGTTATGGCAGCCCAGTAGACTAATACAAGGACCTAGAGAGTATCAAGAAGTAGCAGCAAGGACTAAACATGCACATCCTAAGGCAAGCAATCAGTAACACAAAACTGATTCGGGACGGGCATCACTGAAAAACTCCAGGGTCAGTAAAGACCACTGGAAAAAAGCAGAAACCTAAAATTTTGGAATAAGACTTTTGGATAGAGAACCAAAGCAATTTATATACAGGGAGTGGGGGTTTAACTTAATTGTAAACATTTATAGACTACTTTTTACATGCCAGAGACTTAATGTACAGCAGTCTGAAAATTATAGTTACAATACAGACAAGCAGTTAAGTCATCATTATTTCTATGTAAGTGAATTTAACTTGCTTATCATCTCCCCATTTACGCTCTGCAGAGAAAAACACCTCCAGTATTATAACACATAAGTTCCCTGCCATGTGAAGTGAGGGCTATTACAGTGCGAAAGGCCAGATGGAAGCCACTAGAACTGCCTCTACCAGGGAAAATAGTAAACAAAAAGCAACACCATATCCCTGGAGTGATTGCAGAGATTATTTCCATGATCAAGCACTTGAAGGATGCAGGGGTGGTGATTCCCCTGACATCTTCATTCAACTAACTTATTTGGCCTGTGCAGGAGATGAGTGGAACTTGGAGAATGATAGTGAATTGTTGCAAGGTTAACCAGATAATGACTGCAGTTGCAACTGTCATATTAAGTTGGTGCAAAAGTAATTGTGGCTTTTGCCATTAAAAGTAATGGTGGCTGGCCATGGTGGCTCACACCTGTAATCCCAGCATTTTGGGAGGCCGAGGAGGGTGGATCACCTGAGGTCAGGAGTTCAAGACCAGTCTGGCCAACATGGTGAAACCCTGTCTCTACTAAAAATACAAAAATTAGCCGGGCATGGTGGCAGGCACCTGCAATGCCAGCTACTCGGGAGGCTGAGGCAGGAGAATTGTTTGAACCTGGAGGCAGCAGTTGCAGTGAGCCGAAATCACGCCATTGCACTTGCAACAGAGCAAGACTCCATCTCAAAAAAAAAAAAATTTGCCAGGCATGGTGGCACATGTCTGTAATCCTAGCTACGGGGAGGTTGAGGCAGGAGAATCACTTGAACCTGGGAGGCAGAGGTTGCAGTGAGCCAAGATTATGCAACCTGGGCAACAGAGCAAAACTCTGTCTCAAAAATAAAATAAATAAAATAAAATAAAATAAAAATAAAAGTAATGGCAAAAATTGCAGTCACTTTTGCACCAGCTGAATACCAGATGTGGTTTTATAGCATGAATGAATTAACACATCCCCTGGTACCTAGTATGCAGCTATTCATCTGGCAAATGCCTTTTTCTCTATTCTTGTCATTAAGACCCAGCAGAATCAATTTTCTTTCAGCTGGCAAGACCAGTAACATACGTTCACTGCCCTACCTCAGGGATTTCTCAACTCTCCAGCCCTATGCATAATTTAATTTGCAGGGATGTTGATTGCTCTTCCCTTCCATGAGATATCACATTGATCCATTACACTGATGGCATTATGCTGATTGGACTTTGTGAGCAAGAAGTAGCAACTCCTCTAAAATTAATGGTAAGATATTTCTTTACTAGCAAGTGGGAAATAATTTGACAAATATTCAGGGAACTTCTAATTTTGGGGGCTCCGGTACTGTGGGGCATGTCAAGACATCTCTTCAAAATGAAGAATAATTTCTTGTATCTAGTCCCTCCTATAACCAAAAAAGGGGTACAATGCCTAGTGGGCCTCTTTGGATTTTAGAGACAACATTGTGTTGGTTAATACTGAGAGTCAACATGATTGGATTGAAGGATACAAAGTATTGATCCTGGGTGTGTCTGTGAGAGTGCAGCCAAAGGAGATTAACATTTGAGTCAGTGGGCTGGGAAAGACAGACTCACCCTTAATCTGGGTTGGCACAATCTAATCAGTTGCCAGCACAACTAGAATATAAGCAGGCAGAAAAATGTGAAAAGAGAGACTGCCCTAGCCTCACAGCCTACATCTTTCTCCTGTGCTGGATGCTTCCTGCCCTCGAACATTGGACTCCCAAGTTCTTCAGTTTTGGAATTCGGACTGGCTCTTCTTCTCCCTCAGCCTGCAGACAGCCTATTGTGGGACCTTGTGATCATGTGAGTTAATAGTTAAAAAACTCTCCTTTATATATATATATGTCTATTCCATTAATTCTGTCCCCCTAGAGAACCCTGACTAATATAAGCCTGTTCCTCATTTCAGTGTGTTACTCTGGCCCATTTACCATGTGACCTTAAAAGCTGCTCATTTTGAGTGGATCCTAACACAAAAGATCAAAATAGGTCCAGGTTGCTGTGCAAGCCTCTGAGAAACATAGGCCATATGATCCAGCGATCCAATGGTGCTCGAAGTGTCAGATGGTGATGTAGTTTGGAGCCTTCAGTAGATCACTGTAGACAAATTTCAAGGCAGACCCTTAGGATTTTGGAGGAAAGTCCTGCCATCCTCCACAAATAACTGATTTACTTTTGAGAAACAGCTCTTGGCCTGTTACTAGGCCTTAGTAGAGACTGAACGCTTAACTATGGGTCACCAAATTACCGTGGAACCCGAGCTGTCCATCATGAATTGAGTTAACACCAAGCCATAAAGTTGGGCATACACAGTAGTACTCCACCATCAAATGGAAGTTGCATATACGTGATGAGGCCCAAGATAGCCTCAAAGGAACAAGTAAGTTATATGAAGAAGTGGCCTAAATACCCATGGTCTCCACTCCTGCTACACTGCCTTCTCTCTTGCAACCTGGATTGTGACCTCACAGGGAGGTCCTTATGACTCGATGACACAGAAAAGGTATGAACCTGGTTTAGAGATGGTTCCTTAGGTTATGCAGGCACCACTCCAAAGTGGACAATGACTACACTACAACTCCTTTCTGGTACATATCTGAAGGGCAGTGGTGAAAGGAAGTCTTCCTGGTGGGCAGAAGATCAAGCAGTGTACCTTGTTTTCACTTTGCTTGGAAGGAGAAATGGCCAGACATGTGATTATATACTGATTTATGGGCTTTTGCCAATTGTTTGGTTGAATAGGCAGAAAATTTGAAGAAACATAACCAGACAGTTGCTGACAAAATTTGAGAAAGAGGTATATGGGTAGACTTCTCTGAATGGGCAAAAAAAAATAATGATATTTGTATTACTCTGTTCTCATGCTGCTAATAAAGACATACTTGAGACTAGGTAATTTGTAAAGGAAAGAGGTTTAATTGACTCACAGTTCTGCATGACTGGGAAGGCCTCACAATCATGGCAGAAGATTAAGGAGGAGCAAAGTCATGTCTTACATGGCAGCAGGCAAGAGAGCATGTGCAGGGGAATGCTCCTTTATAAAACCATCAGATCCTGTGAAAGTTATTCATTATCATGAGAACAGTATGGGAAAAACCCAACCCCATGATTCAATTACCTCCCACCAGGTCCCTACCATGGCAAGTGAGGATTATTCAAGGTAAGATTTCGATTGGGACACAGAGCCAAAGCATATCATTTGGCCCCTCCCAAATCTCATGCCCCTTTCACATTTCAAAATACAATCATGCCTTCCCAACAGTCCCCAAAGTGTTAACTCATTTCAGCATTAACTCAAAAGTCCACAGGCCAAAATCTCATCTGAGACAAGGCAAGTCCCTTCTGCCTATCAGTCTGTAAAATCAAAAGCAAGTTAGTTACTTCCAGATACGATGTGGGGTACAGGCATTGGGTAAATATATTTGTCCCAAATAGGAGAAATTGGCCAAAACAAAGGGGCTACAGTTGTCATGCAAGTCTTAAATCCAGTAGGGTAGTCATTAAGTCTTGGAGTTCCAAAATGATCTCCTTTGACTTCATGTCTCACATTCAGGTCATGCTGATATAAGAGGTGGGTTCCCATGGCCTTTTGCGGCTCTGCCTCTGGCTTTGCAGGGTACACTCCCCACTCCTGGCTGCTTTCATGGGCTGGCATTGAGTGCCTGCAGCTTTTCCAGGTGCACAGTGCAAGCTGTCAGTGGATGTACCATTCTGAGGTCTGGAGGACAGTGACCCTCTTCTCACAGCTCTACTAGGCAGTACCCTAGTGGGGATTCTGAGTAGGGGCTCTAACCCTGTATTTCCTTTAGGAGGTTCTGCCCTAGCAGAGGTTCTCCATGAGGGCCCTGCCCTTGCAGTAAACTTCTGCCTGGATGAACATCCAGGTATTTCCATACATCCTCTGAAATCTAGGCAGAGGTTCTCAAACCTCAGTTCTTGACTTCTGTATACCCACAGGCTCAACACCACCTGGAAGCAGCCAAAGATTGGGGCTTGCACCCTCTGAAGCCATGGCCTGAGCTGTAACTTGCCCTCTTTTAGCCATGGCTGGAGCTGAAGCAGCAGGGAAGTCCTAGGCCAGGCCCAAAAATCCACTTTTCCTTCCTAGGTCTCTGGGCCTGTGATGGGAGGAGCTGCCATGAAGACCTCTGGCATGCCCTGGAAATATCTTCCACATTGTCTTGGGGATTAACATGCAGATTTCTGCAGCTGGTTTGAATTTATCCCCAGAAAATGAGTTTTTCCTTTTCTATTGCATCATCAGGCTGCAAATTTTTCAAACTTTTATGCTGTGCTTCCTCTTGAATGCCTTGCTGCTTAGAAATTTCTTCCACCAGATATTAAATCATCTCTTTCAAGTTCAAAGTTCCATAGATCTCTGGGAAGTTCCAAAGTTTTCCACATTTTTCTGTCTTCTTCTGAGCCCTCCAAATGGCTCTAGCATCTGCTTGTTACCCAGTTCCAAAGTCACTTCCACATTTTTGGGTATCTTTACAGCAGCACCCCACTTTACCAGAACCAACTTACTGTATTAGTCTGTTCATACACTGCTAATTAAGACATACCCAAGGCTGGGTAATTTATAAAGGAAAGAAGTTTAATGGACTCACAGTTCCACATAGCTGGGGAGGCCTTACAATCATGGTGGAAAGCGAATGAGGAACAAAGTCACATCTTACATGGCAGCAGTCAAGAGAGTGTATGCAGGGGAACTCCCCTTTATAAAACCATGAGATCTTGTGAAATTTATTCATTATCACAAGAACAGCACAGGAAAAACCTGCCCCCATAATTTAATTACCTCCCACTAAATCCCTCCCATGACAAGTGGGGATTATTACAATTTAAGGTGGGATTTTGCTGGGGACACAAAGCCAAACCATATCAATATTTGTGTCCATGTGAATGCTAATCTAAGTGTTACTCAGCAGTGGAGAAGATGGAGTGAGGAAGATGACATGTCAGCCTCTTTCTCCAGCCACTACTGTCATTGCACAATGGACTCATGAACAAAATAGCTATTGTGGCACAGATGGAGGTCATGCATGGACTCAGCAACATGGGCTTCCACCCACCAAGACTATTTGGCTGCAGCCACTGCTGAGTGCCCAATATGCCAGCATCTGGTACCAGCACTGAGTCTTTGATGTGGCACCATTCCCCAGGGTAATCAACCAACTACCTGGTGCAGGTTGATTCCATTGGACCACTTTCATCACAGAAGAGGCAGTAGTTTGTCCTTACTGAAATAGACATGTACTCTGGATACAGATTTGCCTTTCCTGCATGCAATGCTTCTCCCATCCATCCATTCAGTCATCTATGGACTTACAGAATGACCTATTCACCATCATGGTATTGCACACAGAATTTCTTCTCATCAAAGATCTTACTTCACAGCAAAAGTAGTTCAATAATGGATCCATGCTCATATAATTCACTGGTCTTAACTATGTTGCCCACCATCCTGAATAGCTGGTTTGACAGAATAGTGAAATGGCCTTTTGAAGACTCAGTTCCAGCACCAGCTAGGTGGCAGTACCTTCCAGGGATGAGTCAAGGTTCTCCAGAAGGTTGTATATGCTCTGAATTAGTGTCCAGTATATGTTGCTGCTTCTCCCATAGCCAGGATTTAAGGTCCAGGGCTCAAGGACTGGTAATCGAAGTGGCACCACTCTCTATTACCCCTAATGACTCACTAGCAGAATTTTAGTGTTCTGTTCTTGTAATCTTATGCTCTGCTAGCCTGGTGGTCTTCATTCCAAAGACAGAAATGCTTTTACCAAGAGACACAACAATGATTCCATTGACCTGGAAGGTAAGACTGTCACCTGGATATTTTGGACTCTTCATGCCTCTGAATCAACAAGCAAAGAAGGTATTATCTTGGCTGTCTGGGGTGATTGATTCTAACTACCAAGGGGAAATTGTACTGCTAATCTACAAAGAAGGTAAGGAAGAGCATATCTGGGACACAGGAGATATCTTAGGGCATCTCTTAGCATTATTGTGTCCTGTGATTCATGTCAATGGAAGACTACCACAGCCCAAATGGGGCAGAACTATGAATGGCGTGGACCCTGCAGGAATGAAGATTTGGATTACTCAGGTAAAGAACCATAACTACCTGAGGTGCACTGGCAAAGGGAATACAGAATGAGTAGTGGAAGAAGGTAGTTATATATGTCAAAACTATGACCACATGTAATTGTCATGAGTATTCCTCATTTTTGTATGAATACATGTGTGTGTGCATAACTTTGTTTTCCTCTACCTCTTATTCTTTTCTCATGTAATGTAGATGTATTGACTTACTATCTTAATATTTCAGTCTTCTTAATTTTACATCATAGTATTTAAGTTATGGGATACCAAGGAGAAGAGCAAACATAACTCAAGGATTTGACCTCCCCTTCTGGCGAAGTGGTCAGTGCATTTTCAATTGCACTCATGATAGTCATATCATTTTAAGTGGAATTCTGACCTCGTTATTATCTTTATTTGGATATAAAGTATGATTTAAAGAGATATGTATGGGTGCTAAATTGTGGTGGTTAATTTTATTTATCATTATTATCATTATTATTTGAGATGGAGTCTCACTCTGCTGCCCAGGCTAGAGTGAAGTAGCATGATCTCAGCTCACTGCAACCTCTGCCTCCCGGGTTCAAGCGATTTTTCTGCCTCAGCCTCCTGAGTAGCTGAGATTACAGGCACTCGCCACCATGCTCAGCCAATTTTTTTTTTTTTTTTTTGTATTTTTAGTAGAGACAGGGTTTCACCATGTTGGTCAGGCTGGTCTTGAACTCCTGACCTCGTGATACGCCCACCTCGGCCTCCCAAAGTGCTGGGATTACAGACGTGAGCCACTGTACCTGGCAGTGGTGGTTAATTTTAAAATCAATTTGACCTGGATTCAGGGTGCCCAGGTATGTGGTTAAACAAGTATGTGGTTAAACATTGTTCTGAGTGTGTCTGTGAGAGGGTGTTTTTGGGTGATATTAACATTTAAATCAATAGACTGGGTAAAGCAGATTGCCCTCCCCAATTTGGGTGGGTCTTGTCTAATCCATTGGAGGTCTAAATAGAACAAAAGGAGGAGTAAAGAGAATTTGCTCTCACTGCCAACCTACTTGAGCTGGAACATTGGTCTTCTGCCTTTAGACTTTGACTTATACCATTAGCTCTCTTAGTTCTCAGGCCTTCAGACTAGAACTGCAACTACAGCACTGACTTTCTGGGGTTCCTAGCTTTCAAACAGCAGATCGTGGGACTTGTCCTGCATAATCACGTGAACCTATTACACACACACACACACACACACACACACACACACACACAGACACACCATTGGTTTTGTTTTTCTAGAGAACTCTAATACAAAAATTGGGGGTAATTTCTCACTCACTTCAGGATGTGAATTGACTCATTTTCATGTTCAAACCCTATCAGTCTCTCCATCTCTCTAAAGAATTTTCTCCTCACTTTTCTCCCTTCAGTAGTGTCTGGATACAGCAGAAAAATCCTGAATCTACCAAATTATAGTCATGTGACCTTAAATTTTCTGTACCTCATTGTCTCATCTTTAAAATAGACTAGAATAGACTTTATTGGTTGCTAGGAGAATTAAATGATGTAAAGCATGTGAATGCTTAGATCGGGTTATCGCACACAACAAATGCTCAATATATATTAGCCATCACCGCCATAGTAGAAGAGGGGCTTGCAAACATCAGGTCATGGGACTTCTCAGCCTCCATAAAGGGAGGGGGCCCTGGGGGCTTCTGGCTTTAAAAATATACCGGTCCTTTCTTGCTTCTCCCAGTGAGGATGTAGCTTGTTCTTTGGTGTCTGGGAGTAAGTGGGACTGGGTGGTTACCCCAGGCATCACCTTCACTCTCATGGGCTTGCTGATTATTTGAGTCTTAGTTGAATCCTCCATCTGGTTCCTTGTTCAGGTGTTCTACCTGTAACTTTTATTACAGGGTTTCCTTGACTCCTCCTATAATGTCTCCTTGGTAAATAGACTGACTTTTAATTATCATCTATTTTCTGTATTTTTTCCAGAGGGGCTAATGGCAGCTTCTTATACTTCCCTATTCAATGTTTATCTTTAATACTGTCTATGCTCTAAGTCCTTGAGTCTCTGGTTTTGGTGGTCCAAAACAAATCTTTTTAGAAATGAAAACAAAACAACTCTTCTCTCAAGGCCTAAGCTTTGCAAATCAAAAGCTGTTTAGTTTCATACTGTGATGCCTGCTGAGTGTTTAAAAAATTCCACCTAATATTTCCACAAAATCCTTTGTTGTAAACTTTATCTGATTTGTCCCTGCTGCGATGAATATTAGCCCACTAAATGAAGAATTCAGATGCAAGCAAAATAATCTCAAAGAAAGAAAAAATAATTTCAAATAATAGAAATCTGATAAATAGGATGGATTGACCTGATGTAGAATATACACCCTGTACCTGCTTCAAACACATAGAAATACTGCATAAAATGTAAAACATTGCTTTTAATTTGTTGATGAAATCAAAGGAGAAAAAGAAAAATTCAAAGTGCCAGAATTAGCAGGAATTCAGGGTTGGAATGGTGAACAATTGTTCATAAGATTATCAAGACTGAACATAATTATTAAAAGCAGGGGGCTAGAATTTTAATGTTTGCATAAAGAGGAAAATCTGTGTCCCATGAATATCATGTTTGAGATATAAGTTGGGATAACTACATATAGCTAGAGAAAACTATATGCTGCCTTCTTCGGGGGCTTCTCAAATCCTAAGGGAACAAGAAGACAAAACAAAAACATCAAATGCTGCATTTTGCTCAAGGCCATGGATGGCAAAAGAGTCATGGAAAAATACTTGAATTCTCAACTTATACCAAACATAGAAGCAAAAAAATGCTGATTAACAGAGTAATAAACCTGTGGGCAAACTAAACAAGCATTAGATTTCCTAACAACACAGTAGTAATATAGCATACATGTAACAGGATTTCAAGTATTCTAAGACTATTATATTTTTCATGAAGCAATACAGACTTTAACTTTAGACTTTCATGAGTGTTAAACACTCATGGTTTACCAAGAAAGAATAGAAATGTTCTTTCTCCTTTGTAATACTCCTATGATAGCTACAAAAACCTATGTAGTACTAAAAAAAAATTACCAAAAAGTGGAAAAATTTATGGAGAAAGTTATCAAACTTTATTAGGACCTGATATGATTCGGTTCTGTGTACCCATCCAAATCTCATGTTGAACCGTAATTCCCAGCGTTGGACGTGGGGCCTGGTGGGAAGTGAGTGGATCATGGGGATGGTTTCTAATGGTTTAGCACCATTCCCCTAATGCTGCCTGATGATAGACTTCTCAGGACATCTAGTTGTTTGAAAGTGTGTAAAACCTCCCCCCTTGCTCTGTTTTTCTCTCTCCTGGCAGACATGTGAAAATGTGCTTGTTTTTCCTTTGCCTCCACCATGATTGTAAGTTTCCTGAGGCCTCCTCAGCCAGGCCTCCTGTACAGCCTGTGGATCTGGTTTTTCTTCATAAATTATATTTTCTTCATAAATTATCCAGTCTCAGGTAGTTCCTTATAGCAGTGTGAGAATTGACTAATACACTGCCCAAATGGATAAAGATTTCATGCTCATGAATAAAGATTCAATACTTCATAAATATCAGTTCTTCCCCAAATTAATTTAAGAGTATAATAGAATTGCTATTCAAATTTCAACATGCTTTTCACAGAATTTAAGAAGTTGATTATAAATTGGATAGGAAAGTAAAGGATTGAGAAGCAAACAGAACACATGCTGCCAGTCATCAAGTAATAAGAATTAAAGTACAGACACACGGAACCAAATGAAACACTTAGAAACAAATTATGAATACGTGGAACCTTGGTATGTGACAAGGGTAGAATAACAAATCCTTGGCAAAATGATGAAATATTCAATAAATGTTGCTGAAAAAATTTGCTACTCACATCAAAAGTAGATTACCCCATATACAAAAATATGTTTTCAAAATAGAATAAATTCACTAAACAGGATAAAAACCCTTTAAACTCTTGGGGGAACACATAAGAAAATAATGTCAGGTATTTCTTATATGTGAGGCTAAATATTTGGGGTTTTGTCATGTAGGCTAAGGGAGACATTGAAATGTTTTAAGAGCAGAAATGGCATAATGCATGCAGAAGACAGCTGAATTATTGTAAACTTCATCAGATGTTAATTTCAATCACAGCTGCTATTCCATAGAAAGTCTTCTTTGCTGGTGGTGCAAATCCACACATCTCTGATGCCTTATATATAAGCTGTTGATCTTGTGTATGCATTTATTTTCTAAACCTATAAATAAAATTCTCAGAAACAGTTTTCTGCTGGTTAAGTCCAGCAATACACCCTTAAGCTCCTGTCTCAGCATTATAGCCACTATTTAGACCATGCCAAATTTTTTTAAAAATTTCCATAGGTTTTGGGGGAGCAGGTGGTATTTGGTTACATTAGTGTGTTCTTTAGTGGTGATTTGTGAGATTGTGAGATTTTGATGCACCCATCATCTGAGCAGTATACACTGCTCAGTATACACTGAATCCAATTTGTAGCATTTTATCACTCACTACCTTCCCACCCACTCCCCTCAGGTCCCCAAAGTCCACTGTACCATTCTTACGCCTTTGCATCCTTGTAGCTTAACTCCTACTTATGAGTGAGAACATATGATGTTTGGTTTTCCATTCCTGAGTTATTTTACTTGAGTAATAGTCTCTACTTCCATTCATGTTGCTGCAAAAGCCATTATTTCATTTCTTTTTATGACTGACTAGTATTCCATCAAACATAAATGCCACAGTTTCTTTATCAACTCATTGACTGATGGACATTTGGGCTAGTTCCACATTTTTGCAATTGCAAATTGTTCTGCTATAAACATACATGTGCATGTATCTTTTCCATATAATGACTTCTTTTCCTCTGTGTAGAGACCCAGTAGCGGGATTGCTGGATCAAATGGTAGTTCTACTTTTAGTCCTTTAAGGAATCGCCTCACTGTTTTCGATGGTGGTTGTACTAGTTTTCATTTCCAGCAGCAGTATAGAAGTGTTCCCTTTTCACTGCATCCACGTCAACATCTATTATTTTTTGATTATGGCCATGTTTTCAGGGGTAAAGTGGTATCACATTGTGATTTTGATTTGTATTTCCCTGATAATTAGTGAGGTTGAACATTTTTCCATATGCTTGTTGGCCATTTGTATGTCTTCTTTTGATAATTGTCTATTCATGTCCTTAACCCATTTTTTGATGGGACTCTGCTTTTTTTCTTGCTAATTTGTTTGAGTTCTTTGTAGATTCTGGATATGAGTCCTTTGTCTGATGTATAGATCCTGAAGATTTTCTCCCACTCTGTTGGTCATCTTTTTACTCTGCTGACTATTCCTTTTGCCATGCAAAAGCTCTTTCATTTAATTAAGCTCCACCTATTTATCTTTGTTTTTTTGCATTTGATTTTGGGTTCTTGGTCATAGAATCTTTGCCTAAGCCAATGTCTAGAAGAGGTTTTCCAATGTTATCTTCTAGAATTTTTATCGTTTCAGGTCTTAGATTTAGGTCTTTGATCCATCTTGAGTTGATTTTTGTGTAAGGTGAGAGATGAGGATCCAGTTTCATTCTCCTCCATGTGGCTTGCCAATTATCCCAGAACCACTTGTTGAATAGGGTGTTCTTTCCCCACTTTATATATATTTTTTGCTTTGTTGAAGATCAGTTGGCTGTCAGTATTTGGGTTTAGTTCTGTGTTCTTTATTCTGTACCATTGGTGTAGGTGCCTGTTTTTATATCAGTACCATGCTGTTTTAGTGTGACTACGGTCTTATAAAATAGTTTGAAGTTGGGCGATGTGATGCCTCCAGATTTGTTCTTTTTGCTTGGTGTTGCTTTGGCTATGTAAGCTTTTTTTTGGTTCCATATGAATTTTAGGATAGCTTTTTCTAGTTCTGTGAAGAATGATGGTGGTATTTTGATAGGAATTGCATTGAATCTGTAGATTGCTTTTGGCAGTATGATCATTTTCACAATATTAATTCTACCCATCCATGAGCATGGGATGTGTTTCAATTTGTTTATGTTGTCTATGATTTATTACAGCAGTGTTTTGTAGTTCTCCTTGTAGAGGTCTTTCATCTCCTTGGTTAGGTTTATTTCTAAGTATTTTATTTATTTATTTATTTATTTGCAGCTATTGTAAAAGGGGTTGACTTCTTGATTTGATTCTCAGCTTAGTCGCTGTTGGTGTATATCAGAACTACTGATTTGTGTACATTAACATTGCATCCTGAAATTTTTCTCAATTCATCTATCAGTTCTAGGAGCTTTATGGAGGAATCTCTAGGGTTTTCTAGGTATACAATCATAGTATCAGCAAACAGTGACAGTTTAATTTCCTTTTTACCAATTTAGATACCCTTTATTTCTTTCTCTAGTCTGACTGCTCTGGCTAGGATTTCTAGTACTATGTTGAACAGAAGTGGTGAGATTACGCATTCTTGTCTTGTTCCAGTTCTCAGAAGGAATGCTTCCAACTTTTCCCCATTCAGTATTATGTTGGCTGTGGGTTTATCATAGATGCCTTTTACGTTCCTTGTATGCTGATTTTGATGAGGGTTTTAATCATACAGGGATGTTGTACTATTTTAATGCTTTTTCTGCATCAATTAAGATAATCATATGATTTTGTTTTTAATTCTGTTTATGTGGTGTATCACATTTATTGACTTGCAGATGTTAAACCAACCTTGCATCCTGATATGAAACCCACTTGATCATGATGGATTATCTTTTTGATATGCTGTTGGATTCAGTTAGCTAGTATTTTGTTGAGGATTTTTGCATCTATATTCATCAGGGATCTTGGTCTGTGGTTTTCTTTTTTTTCATTATGTCCTTTCCTGGTTTTGATATTAGTGTGCTACTGGCTTCACAGAATTATTTTGGGGAGGATTCCCTCTTTCTCTGTCTTGTGTAATAGTGTCAATACGATTGGTAGCAATTCTTCTTTGAATATCTGGTCGAATTCAGCTGTGATTCTATCTGGTCCTGGACTTTTTTTGTTGGTAATTTTTTTATTACTATTTTAATCTTGCTACTTGTTCTTAAATTCTTCCTGATTTAAGCCAGCAGAGTTGTATCTTTCCAGGAATTTATCGATTTCCTCTAGGTTTTCTAGTTGGTGCATATAAAGGTGGTTCATAGTAGTCTTGAATGATCTTTTGTATTTCTGTGGTGTTGGTTGTAATATCTCCTGTTTTGTTTCTAATTGAGCTTATTTGTATCTTCTTTCCTTGGTTAATCTTGCTAATGGTCTATCAATTTTATTTATCTTTTTGTTTAATTTATCTTTTTGCTTAATTTATCTTTTGTATTTTTTTGTTTTAGTTTCATTTAGTTTTGCTCTAATCTTGGTTATTTCATTTCTTCTGCTGGGTCTTGGTTTGGTTTGTTCTTGTTGCTTGAGGTGTGATCTTAAATCGTCTATTTGTGCTCTTTCAGTCTTTTTGATGTAGGCATTTAAGGCTGTGAAGTTTCCTTTTAGCACCACCTTTGCTGTATCCCAGAGGTTTTGATAGGTTGGGTCACTATTTTTCAGTTCAAAGGATTTTTAAATTTCCCTCCTGATTTCATGTGTAAAACAAAGATCATTGAAGAGCAGGTTATTTAATTTTCACATATATGCATGGTTTTGAAGGTTCCTTTTGAAGGTTTCTATGATTTTTGAAAGAAATCATAGACAAACAAATGGAAACACATTCCATGCTCATGGATGGGTAGAATTAATATTGTGAAAATGACCATACTGCCAAAAGCAATCCACAGATTCAATGCAATTCCCATCAAAATACTACCATCATTTTTCACAGAACTAGAAAAAGCCATCCTAAAATTCATATGGAACCAAAATACCTGCATAGCCAAAGCAAGACTAAGCAATCCTGTTATATGGGTTCCACTTAATCCCCTGGAATAAAAGTGTATTCCCAGTTTTATTCCACGTGGTCTGAGATAGTACTTAATATAATTTCAATTTTCTTAAATTATTTAGACTTGTTTTGCTGCCTATTATATGGTCTATCCTGGAGAAAATTTCATGTGACGAGTAGATTGTATATTCTGCAGTTGTTGGGCAGAATGTTCTGTAAATATTAGTTAAGTCCATTTGCTCCAGGGTATAGTTTAAATCCATCGTTTCTTTGATAATTTTCTGTCTTCAGGACCTGTCTAGTGCTGTTAGTAGAGTACTGAAGTCCTCCACTACTGTTTTGCTGTCTGTCTCATTTCTTAGGTCTAGTAGTAATTGTTTCACAAATTTGGGAGTGCTAGTGTTAGGTGTATATATATTTAGGATTGTAGTATTTTCCTGTTGGGCAGGGCCTTTTATTATTATAAAATGTTCCTGTTTGTCTTTTTTAACTGCTGTTGCTTTTGGTATAAGGATAGCTACTCCTGCTCACTTTTGGTGTCCATTTGGATGGAATGCCTTTTTTTACCCTTTTGCCTTAAGTTTATGTGAGTCTTTATGTGTTAGGTGAGTCTCCTGAAGGCAGTAGTTTCTTGGTTAACTAACTTTTTAATGGAGTTTCGTTCTTGTCACCCAGGCTGGAGTGCAGTGGTGCAATCTCACCTCACTACCACCCAGGTTCAAGCAGTTCTTCTGCCTCTGTCTCCTGAATAGCTAAGATTACAGGCGCATGCCACCATGCCCAGCTAATTTTTGTATTTTTAGTCAGGAAATAACTAAGATCAGAGCAGAACTGAGGGAGATAGAGACATGAAAAACCCTTCAAAAAAATCAATGAATCCAAGAGCTGTTTGTTTTGAAAAGATCAATAAAGTAGATAGACCGCTAGCCAGACTAATAAAAAAGAAAAGCGAGAAGAATCAAATATACCCAATAAAAAATGATTAAAAGGATATCACCACTGATCCCGCAGAAATACAAACTACCATCAGAGAATGCTATAAATACCTCTACACAAATAAACTAGAAAATCTGAAAGAAATGAATAAATTTGTGGACACATACACCGTCCCAAGACAAAACCAGGGAGAAGTCAAATCCCTAAATAGACCAATAACAAGTTCTGAAATTGAGGCAGTAATTAATAGCCTACCAACCAAAAAAAGTCCAGGACCAGACAGATTCACAGCCAAATTCTACCAGAGGTACAAAGAGCAGCTGGTACCATTCATTCTGAAACTATTCCAAACAATAGAAAAAGTGGGAATCCTCCCTAACTCATTTTATGAGGCTGAATGGAGCTTATTTAATACATACGATGCTTTGGCATCATCCTGATACCAAAACCTTGCCGAAACACAACAAAAAAAGAAAATTTCAGGCCAATATCCCTGATGAACATCAGTGCAAAAATCTTCAGTAGAATACTGGCAAACCAAATCCAGCTGCACATCAAAAAGCTTATTCACCATGATCAAGTCAGCTTCATCCCTGGGATGCAAGGTTGGTTCAACATATGCAAACCAATAAATGTAATCTAAAACATAAATGGAACCAATTACAAAAACCACATGATTATCTCAATAGATAAAAATTTGATAAAATTCAACACACCTTCATGCTAAAACTCTCAATAAATTAGGTATTGATGGAATGTATCTCAAAATAATAAGAGCTATTTATGACAACACCACAGTCAATATCATGCTGAATGAGCAAAAGCTGGAAGTATTTTGGATTTTCATAAATAGCTCTATCCATCCAAATTCCAACTCTATCACATGATGCTTCAATAGCTCCCTTTCACTGTCAGGATAAAATAAAAACACATTAGGATAGGTTACAAGCCCCCTTTAATTCAATTGTTTTCTATGTCACCATTGAAAACCAGCACAAGACAAGGATGCCCTCTCTCACCACTCCTATTCAACATAGTATGGGAAGTTCTGGCCAGGGCAATCAGGCAAGAGAAAGAAATAAAGGGTATTCAATAGGAAGAGAGGAAGTCAAATTGTCTCTGTTTGTAGATGACATGACAGTATATTTAGAAAACTCCACTGTCTCATCCCCAAATCTCCTTAAGCTGATAAGCAACTTCAGCAAAGTCTCAGGATACAAAATCAATGTGTAAAAATCACAAGCATTCCTATACACCAATAATAGAAAAACAGGGAGCCAAATCATGAGTGAACTCCCATTCGCAATTGCTACCAAGAGAATAAAATACCTAGGAATACAATTTAAAAGGTATGTGAAGAACCTCTTCAAGGAGAACTACAAAGCCACTGCTCAAGGAAATAAGAAAGGAACAAAATTGAAAAACATTCTATGCTTATGGATAGGAAGAATCTATACCATGAAAATGGCCATACTGCCCTAAGTAATTTATAGATTCAATGCTATTCCCATCAAGCTACCACTGACTTTCTTCACGGAATTGGAAAAAATTACTTTAAATTTCATATGGAACCAACACAGAGCCTGCATAGCCAAGACAATCCTAAACAAAAAGAACAAAGCTGGAGGCATCACGCTCCATGACTTCAAACTATACTACAAATACAGTAACAAAAACAGCGTGGTACTGGTACCAAAACAGATATATAAACCAATGGAACAGAACAGAGGTCTCGGAGAATATCTAAGGATATCTAAGGAAGGGTGATTTTCTAAAGAAGCATGTGAAATTCTGTGCTATCATCAATGTAGAATTTGAAATATGGAAGACAAATGTTTACTGTATATTATTTAGGATTTTGTTCAGCAGCTGAAAATAACATGAAACCTAACCAACAGAAGCTTAAAAGGGGATTATGTATTTCAGAGATTCAACAACGTCATAAAAAACTAGGCTTCTCTATCTTTCTGATCTTTTATGTGGAGAAGGTGGCTTTTGCCCTTATATCCAGGCAGAAAAAAAGGTGGAAAGATAGCTATGAAAGAGAAGTACCTATATGAGAAAATTGAAAACTTTTTCATAAATCCTTAGCTTATATCTTCTTACTCAAATTGATCACATATTCATCCTGAGCTGTAAGGAAGCCACGGAAGCAACACTTTTTAAAAACAATATAAACCCAAACAAAGTTGTGCTTATGTTGGTAAGGAGGAAGTAAAAATGGACTTTGGAAGGCAACTGGCCATGTCTTTAGTCTTGAGCTTTTATATTTCGTTGTTTGTCCTGGTACTTAGTTATTTCTAGAATACAAATCACACATTCCTCTGTACAATCCTTCAATAGCTCACTTTCATTGTCAGGATAAAATAAAAACACATTAGGATAGGCTATAAACCCCCTTTAATCCAGTTATTTTCTACTTCACCATCTATCTTTTCCCATTTTCCCCACAACGATCCTTCCATATTGGAGTATTTGCATTCCCCTGATTGATCTGACCACACTCACATTTCACTGCCTCTGAACAGGCTCAAATATATGTTCTGTTTCACATGTTTGTTCCCATCTCTCAAGCCCTCTGGCCAACTTCCATTTCCACTTCAATGCTCAAGTGTAACAATCCTTTTACTGAGTAGTTTTCCCAAAGTCAGAGTTAAATACCCTCCCTCTCAGTGCTCTCACAAAAACTAATGTGTACTTATAAGACTGCATTAGAAACACACACTGAATTAGATAGAGTTTGCTTATCTTCCTCTTCTCTTAGGCTGAACTGGCAGAGCATACAGGCTCAGGAAATGTTTGCTAAATCAATGAACAAGGTCAACTCTATCACATGATGCTTCTAATAACATTATTTTAAAATATAGAAAGCAAATATTGGGAAAATTATAAAGAAAGTCAACAAATCCACCATACTAGTGGGAGATTTTATTACCCTTCATCAGTATTTGCTAGATTAAATAAATATCCAAGAATTGGTAAACTTGTACAACACTTGAACATGGTTAACAAATTTAACTTAATAGACATATATGAAACACAGTAAAGTAACTGCAGAACACACATTGTTTTCATGCAGACTTTTGACAAGTATAAAATTTGACCATTTAACTGGTCATAGAGCATATCTAAACATATTCGACGAATGAGATAACACAGAAAATGTACTCTCACAACAATGCAACAATAGTAGAAATTAATAACAAAATCTAACTAGAAAATCTCTTATAGCTATAGGTTTTCATTTAAGAATATGATACATTTTGAGTTTTGTATTTTGCATGAGGCATGGATCAAAGTTCTTTTTTAAAAGATGGATATCCACTGTTACAGCAGTTTGGTTAAAAGTTTTTCCTTTCTGCACTCAAAATGTACCTTTGAATATTTTGCACATTTGCCAAGAATCAACTGAAAATATATGTATGGGTCTATTTCTGGCTACGTGTCTGTCTTTACACCAAAAACATACTATCTTAATTACTGAAGCTTTATCACGAGTCTTTAAATCAGGCAGTGTATATGTTACAACTTGCTTTTTCCTTTTCAGGGTTGTGTTAGCTATTCTTTCTAAGTCCTTTGCATTTCTATGTGAATTTTAGCTTGTCAATGTTACAGAAAAAAGTAATGTAATTTTGCTTGGGAATGCATCAAATCTACAGATAAATTTTGGGAAGAAGTGACATCATAACAAAATTGGTCTTCTGATGCATGAACATGGCTTATCACTTCATTAATTTAGCTCTTCATTACCTGTTTTTTTTTGTTTGTTTTTTTTTGGAGATGGAGTCTTGCTCTGTCACCCAGGCTGGAGTGCAATGGCACAATCTTGGTTCACTGCAACCTCCACCTCCAGGGTTCAAGCAATTCTCCTGCCTCAGCCTTCTGAGTAGCTGGGATTACAGGCATGCACCACCACACCCAACTAATTTTTGTATTTTTAGTAGAGACAGGGTTTCAGCATGTTGGCCAGGCTGGTCTTGAACTCCTGACTCAGGTGATCCGCCTGCCAGGGCCTCCTAAAGTTCTGGGATTACAGGCGCGAGCCACTGAGCCACCATGCCACCGTGTTAACTTCTCACAGCAATATTTTATAGTTTTAAGTTTACAGGTCTTGAACCTCTTTTGTCACATTTATTCCTAAGTATTTAATATATTTGATGCTACTGTAAGTTGTGCTTTAAAAATTTTAATGCACAGACTAGAACTTCCAGTAAAATATTGAATTGAAGTACTGAAAGCAATCATTCTTATCAAGTTTCTGATTTTAGGAAGAAATAATTTGATCTTTCAGTACTTGTTAGCCTAGGGGTTTTTGTAGATGTCACACATTTGGATGAAGAAGTTCCCTTCTATTCCTAGATGAAAGTTGTTTTAAAATCAGGAATGAAATTGGATTTTGTGAAGTAATTTTCTGCATCTATTGGGATGATTATGCTTTCAATATTTTACTCCATTAATATGGTAAATTACAATACACTGATTGCTTTTCAACTGTTAAGATAACCTTGCATTTCTGACATAAGCCCCACTTGGCAATGATGTATTATCCCTTTTATACATTATTTAATTTGATGTGTTAACATTTCATTTAGAATTTTTGCATGTATGCTAGTAATTGATATTGGTTTGTAGATTTCTTTTTTCTTTCTTTCTCTCTTTTTTTATTGAGATGGAGTCTTGCTTTTGGACCTAGGCTGGAGTACAATGGCACAATCTCAGCTTACTGCAACCTCTGCCTCCCAGGTTCCAGCAATTCTCCTGCCTCAGCCTTCCAAGTAGCTGGGATTACAGGTGCCGGCCACCACGCCCAGCTAGTGTGTGTGTGTGTGTGTGTGTGTATGTGTATTTATTTTTAGTAGAGATGGGGTTTCACCATGTTGGCCAGGCTAGTCTCGAACTCCTGACCTCAAAACAGGTGATCCACCTACCTTGGCCTCCCAAAGTGCTGGGATTACAGGTGTGAGCCACTGAGCCTGGCCTGTAGATTTTTCTCTTGTAACATCTTTAGTTTTGGTAATAGAGTAACGCTTGTCCCATAGAGTGAGTTAAGATGTATATGCCCATCTTTAATTTTCAGGAATACTTTGTGTAGAATTGGTATTATTTTTCTTAAATATTTGGTAGAATTCATTAGTGAAGCCATCTGTACTTGGAGTTTGTGCCCCAGCGCTAGGCAAAAATTTGTTAGATATGACAACAAAATCATGATTAAAAAAAGAAAAAAATGATAAATTGAATTTTGTTAAAATTAAGAACTTCTGTTCTTTGACAGACAGTATTAGTAGAATGAAAGACAAACCACAGATTGAAAGACTATATTTGCAAATAACATATCTGATGAAAGAACTGCATTCAGAATAAAGAACTCTCAAAATGCAATAATAAAAACAGAGAACCCAATAAAAATGGGCAAAATGTTTGAACAGATATTTCACCAAAAAAAGACACATGGATGGCAAGCAGGCATAGAAAAAGATGCTCAATATTACTAGTCATTAGCTAAATGTAAATTCTTACCATAATAGAATACTATTACACATTTGTTAGAATATTTAAAATTAAAAATTAAAAAGATTGATTATACTAAAGTACTGATGAGAGTGTGGAATAATTGGAACCCTCACACTGTTGGAAATGTAAAATGTTAGAATATCTTAGGAAAACAGTTTGGCAATTTCTTTAAAAATTAAACATATATATCTCATATAATCCAGCCATTCTACCCTAAGGATTCACCCAAGTTAAATGAAAGCATAAAATCATACAGAGACTTGTATATGAATATTCACAGTAGCTTTACTATAATAGTCAAAATTGGAAATAATGTAATTATTGATCAACAGGTGAATGTATAAACATAGCCATACAATGAAATACTACTCAACAATTAAAACCAGTGAACTCTTGATGCATGAAACAACATGGATTAAGCTAAAAACTATTATGCAGAGTGAAATAAGCCATACCAAAAAAGAATACATACTGCTTGAGCCTGCTATTTAAATTGAATGAAATGCAAACTAAACTATAGTGACAGCAAGCAGATATATCATGGACTAGGACTGGGTGGGCAAAGAGGGGCATGAGGGAAAGATTCCAAAGGAGCAAAAGGAAACTTTTTAAGGGGATGAATATGTTCATTATTATAATTAGAGTGATGGCTTCATGTGTACACAAGTTAAAAAAATTATTACACACTGAAATATGTCACTTATCTTCAATAAAGCGGATAAAATATTAAATACATCAGAAATACTATAAAGAAAATAAAAAGTCTAACCATTTGTGATGGTTAATTTCAGGTGTCAACTTTACTGGATTGAGGGATGCTTCTGAATGTGTCTGTGAGGGTGTTTCCAGAGGAGATTAACATGTGAGTCAGTGAACTGAGAGAATAACCATCCTCAATGTGGGCAGGCATCACCCAATCAGTTGGCAGCCTAGGGATGAGACAAAACAGGGGAAAAAAAGAGGTGACTGGTGATTCCCTCTGTCTCTCTCCCTCCCCCATACTCCTTTCCTGGAGCAGGATACTTTTTCTCCTTCTCCTTTGGACACAAGATTCCAAGTTTTTCAGCTTTTGGACTCAGCAACTTGCACCAGAGGTTTCCCAGGGCTCTGGTGCCTGACTGGGAAGCTGTACTGTCAGTTTCTCTGGTTCTGAGTCTTCTGAACATGGATTGAGCCACTACTGGATTCTCTTCACTTTAGTGACTGTGAGCCAATTTCCCTTATTAAACCCCTTCCATATATCCTACTGGTTCTATTTCTCTTAGAGAATACTGATTAATACACCATGAATGGGGAGAAGATAATTGTCACATATATAGTCTACAAAAAGTTAGGATGTAGGAAATATGCGGAGCCCCTAAGAATCAATAAGAAAAATGTTAACAAATCAATACAGAAGTGGGTAAAAGTAATGGAGAGAAATGTCACATAAGTGGCTCTCAAACATATGAAATTTTATACAAATTTTTTCAGCATGTAAATTAAAACCACTTTTCAAATTGGTTGAATGGGAAAAGTAGACAAGAAAGTATATGTGAGAATGTGGAATAGTAGGAATTAATTATTAGCAATTACTGGTGTGTATATAAATTGATACAACTACTTTTAAGAATAGTTTCCCATTACCTAGGAACATTAAGCATGCTCAAACTCTACACTCTCAATTTCACTATTAGATATATATCTAAATACATTGTTGAGTGTGTATGCTTATAAGCAAGAATGCTTATGGAAACATTGTTCAAATAAATATTCTAGAAACAGTCTAAATATCCATTAGCAGTCTAATAGATACATAATTTATGGTATAGTCATATAATTGTGTATTGATGATATTATAGACATGTAAAAATGAATGAACTACCATACCACACTCAACATGATTATACCTCAAAAGCAATGCTGAGTAAAAGAAGCAAATTACTTCTTACAAATTCTTATAAATTTCAAAACCAGGCAAAACTGAAGAGTGTATTTTTTAGAGCTACATGCTTAGGTAGCAAAACAACAATGACAAAAACAACCCAAAAAACAAACCCACAGCAACTATAAAGTAAAAGGATGATTAATTAAATCAGGGTATTATTTATCTTTGGATGGGAACAATGAATCAAGGAAAGTCACACATGGTACACCTGAGGGATGGTAATGTTCTATTTCTGGCCTGGATATGAGTACAAGGATTTTGTTTTTCATTAAATTTGCACATTTATGTTTATTTATATCTATATACTCCTTTTTTTTTTTTTTTAGATATTCTCCACTTCACAATTTAAGAATATTTACTACAAAGAATGGGAGAAAGATAGGAGATAAGGGATAGGGACTAAATACAAGGCTAATGCAATTACTCACACACAAAAGAAATCTGAAGACCTGGAGCTATATGTTGTCTGGAAGTGGGATTGGGGATAGCATGAATCACTATTTTGGATTAAATGAGTTAATATCAGTGCTCTGCATGGTATGTGACCCAAAGTAAGACTCAATAATTGTGAGTTTTCTTCCTTCAACCCTTTTCTTACTAACTCCTCATACTGTAAATGTATGGGGAAAATATACCAGACAAACTTTCAGTACTAATTCAAGAAGTCCAGTACTATCCTAAGTACTCTTAAGTGATGTCTGACCCCTAGAGCCGTTGAGACTTCAGATGCAAGAGAATAGTGTAGTGGTTCTCAAACTTAAGTGTGCATAAGAATCACACTTAAATATATAAGGATTAAACACACACATACACAGGAACACACTTTGTTAAAAGGCAGATTTTTTATTGATAATAATAATTGTACATGTTTATGGTGTACACATGATATTCTGATGCATGCTTACAATGTAAAATGATCAATTCAGGGTAATTGGGATAACCATCATCTCAAACATCTATCATTTCTTTGTGTTGAAAACATCCCAAATCTTCTTTTCTAGCTATTTTGAAATATATTTTACATTATTAATAACTATAATAAAAAAAGGCAGATTATTTTGGGCCACATGAAATGTTTTGATTTAATAGGCTTGGTTAGAGTCTAGAAATCTGCATTTTTACAACAAGCACTCTCTAATGGTAATAATGCAGGTGGTTTAAACTAGACTTTTGGAATCATTGGTTTTACTGGTGATGGTTGTGGAATGAAGACAGATCTGGATTGATATGAAGTCTATATAGTTCTTGATTTCCTAGGTATAAAAATTTTGGCAAGTTATATTGCCTGTCTCTGTCTGATCTTCACCTTGTGAAAGGGGAATATAACAGTATTTTAAATATATTACTTCATATAATTCACAGAACAGTCAATTGTGTGAATTATATGAAGTAATATAGTTAAAGAGTTTTAGTGCAGAGCCTGGTAGATAGATAAGCTTTCATACATTTTAGTTACAATTACAGTTGTTGGTGCTGTTGGTTGTGATTTTGTAGCCCAGAGGTCAGCTGGGGCCATTCAGCTACATAATTCTACAAAAAGTTGATTCAAATCCCAATTACATGGATTTTGTATCCAAAACCTTTCTCATTTTATACACACCTGTGATAGGTTTATATTTTAATATATAGGTCATATATTTTCTGAGACACTCTGGTTTTCTGATTTCCTGTCTGTCAAAAGTCTTTGGCCTTTGCTGGATAATATCTTACGGCTCTTCATTTCTCTACCATAATTTTAAGTCAAAGGCAAAAATGCCCTTTATACTTTATCATTTCCTTCACAGTAACCACAAAGATGGGCTGTTGCTTGTAGCAAAACTTGAATTGAAGATTTGGGGGCTACTTTAAGTGATACATAGGAAACAACTCAGAATCACATGTTAGATCTTTTATCTGCAATAGCTACCCTTGTCTCCTGCAATCTTGCTAATTTTTCCCTTTCTATGTCTCTTCTTCTAGATTACTCTAAATTTTGAATTCTCCTTTAATTAAACAGAGCAATTCAGCTCTCTCTAGCTACTCTTACACTTACATAGTTACTGATTTTTTTAAAAAAAATGCCTTTTATTTAGCAAGAGTTATTGTTTCTAAGAGAATAATTGTGGTTATAAGTAGTACATAATAAAATGTTTAGAAATAAAAACATAAAAATCACTTCAATGTTCTACAATGGTTCTGCCACATCTCACAGATAGTATTTAAATATTCACTTCAACTTATAGGTCAGAAAAATTAAAAAATTATATTTAAATTCATTCTCTTTAATTAGACCCTGAATAATTATTTAACATAATATTTTAAAAAGAAAATTAAACTTGCATTTCCTTCTTTATCCTTTCTGTGTTTCCAAATAATCATGAGTTATAGGGGTAAGAACTTCTAACACATCTGTGTGAAGTTCACCGAAACACTGGCTTGGGACTCTAGAGACTAGGTTTCAGTCCTGGTTTGTTCTCAGACAATTTAACAAATCCACTTAACCATTCCCTATTTTCACTGTTTTCAAAATGCAGTGGAGAGTATTCAGTTTCTATTGCTGCTGTAACAAATTACTATAAAGTTTGTGGCTTAAAACAACCCAAAATTATCGTATAGTTCAGTAGGTTAGAAGCTTAACACAGGTCTCACTAGGTTAAAATCAAGATGTGAGAGTTGTTTTCCTTTCTGGAGACTACAGGAGAATTGATTTCCCTGCTCTTTCTAGCTCCCAGAGGTTGCCCATATTCTGCAGCTCTTGGCCCCCTTCCTCCATCTTCAAAGCCAGCAATAGCATTGAGTCCTTCTCACATCTCATCACTCTGACCTCCTCTTCTGCCTCTCTCTTCCACTTTTAAGGATCCTTTGATTACACTGGGCCCACAAGTATAGTCCAGGATAATCACCCTATTTTCACATCAACTAATTAGAAAAATCTTAATTTCTCTTTTTCATTCAAGGTGTCATATTCACAAACTGTAGGAATTAGGACATGGACATCTTTGGGAGCGCCATTATTCTGCCTACCACATCAGGTAACAGAATATTTCTAGTATATTTAATAAAAAAATGTCTATGACTTTATAATAAACTTCAGCACATATTTTTGGAGGGGGAAAGGGGTATTCCAAATAGCTCTACTGATAAGAAATATTTGTCTTTACTAATACTGTTAAACAAATCCTCTGCAGTGGACATTGTTTTGTGTGTTTTTTCTTTATGTTTATGTTTTTTTTCCCAAGTGTTCAACTTCTATTCCATCTTCTTTGGTAATGGAAAATTTGTGCTCTAGCACTGATGAGTCTCATGGGACTGCTAATCATTTGCCTTGCTCTGGTTAAGAAGCAGAAATGTAACCCAAGGTAGGCCAATTGAACTGTATCCTTAGAAAATGAATTGTAGGAAAAGGAACAAAACTGAATAGCTTTTGTTTTTGTTTTCATTCCATTGGCTACATCAGGGGAAATTGTCAAGTAGTAACTGCTATTTCAACTCTTTGGAGCTACCTGGTTCCTGAGTGTGCCAAGCCTGATTCTTTAGTTTTCCATTCCTTCCTATATGCAGCTATATATTCTTCCAATAAATTTGTTTTGCTTATATTAGTTGGAGTCCCTTTCTAGTGTGCAGTCAATCAAATTAATATTCCTCTTTCTTTCTTGACTTTTATGACTGCATTTTCTTGTTCTTTTTGAACTTGTCTGACCACTGCAGGCTCCTACTACACCAGACTCCTTTTCTTCTCTGTTCTATAGCTATTTATTCTTAGCTGCCTTTTTTTCCTCTACATTTTCTATTTTATTCATAGTTATGGCTCTCTCATCTTTATACTAAATTCATAACTCATGTATCTTTTTAATTTTTTCATGTCAATAGGTTTGCAGGGAGCAGGTGGTGTTTGGTTACATGAATAAGTTCGTTAGTGGTGATTTCTGAGATTTTGGTGCATCCATCACCCGAGCAGTGCACACTGTACCCAGTGTGTAGTCTTTTATCACTCACTCTCTCCCATCCTTTCCCCCTGCTCCCCAAAGTCCAATGTATCATTCTTATGCATTTGTGTTCTCATGGCTTAGCTCCCACTTATGAATGAGAACATATGATGTTTGGTTTTCTATTCCTGAGTTACTTCACTTAGAATAACAGTCTCCAATTTAATCCAGAGTGCTACAATATACATTATATATATATATATATCACATGTAATACTACTCATTCATTAAAAGGTATGAAACAATGGCATTTGCAGCAATCTAGATGAAATTGGAGACTACTATTCTAAGACTATATATATAATTCTAAATATATGTATATATATAACATTTTCTTCATCCACTTGTTGATTGATGGGCATCTGGGCTGATTCCATATTTTTGCAATTACAAATTGTGCTGCTATAAACATGCATTTACAAGTATCCTTTTCATATAATGACTTATTTTACTCTGGGTAAATACCTAGCAGTGGGACTGCTGGATCAAACAGAAGATCTACTTTTAGTTCTCTACACTGTTTTCCATAGTGGTTGTCCTATTTATATTCCTGTTAACAGTGTAAAAGTGTTCCTTTTTCACCATATCCATTCCAACATCTATTTCTTTTTTTAATTTTTTGATTATGGCCATTCTTGCAGGAGAAGTAAGGTGGTATTGCCTTGTGGTTTTGATTTGCATTTCCCTGATTATTAGTGATGTTGAACATTTTTCCATATGCTTGTCAGCCATTTATATATATTTCTTTTGAGAATTGTTTATTCATGTCCTTAGCCCACTCTTTGATGGGGTCGTTTTTTCTTGCTGATTTGAGTGCTTTATAGATTCTGATTGTTAGTCCTTTGTTGGATTTATAGATTGTGAAGACTTTTTCCCACACTGTGGGTTGTCTGTTAACTATGCTGATTATTTCTTTTGCTGAGCCAACTGAATTATACAACCTCTTAAAAAAAATCATTTTTGAGGTAGATCCAAGATGGCCGATTAACAACAGCTCAGGATTGTAGCTCCCAGTGAAAGCGCAGAGAGCAAGTGGACGCCACACTTTCAGACGAATTTTTGTTGCCCACAGACTAGGAGATTCCCGGCGGAGGAGCCACACGGGTCG